>VZTB01013331.1:441780-494180 GCA_013397245.1 Thryothorus ludovicianus
ACTTGGAGTAGCTGATGTACATCAACTTTCTGAAGATAAAGGGAAAGGTAAAGAATACCTGCAGCCACAAGAACAGTTCAGTGGGACAGGAGAGAGATGCTGGATGTAGGTTAGAACCTTAGCACAGTAGGACTTAATAATCTTAGGTACACCTGGGAGTTGTTTACCCTGTCATCTCATCCCGGCTGGCATACCTGCAAAGTGCACAAGAAACACAGATTTTTTTTTTTTATCATGAGTTTGGATGCTCGACTCTTGTATTTTGATAGATTAAAAAATTCAGTTCTCTAATTTTCACACTGTTTCACACACAGGTTAATCTTTGTTTTCAACTACATTAAGATCCTTCTGTACCTTTATCTTGGTCATTTTATTGCATGAGAGCACTTTTTTATTGACAGGGAAGTAACTTGTTATTGTTAATATTTTCAAGGTGGTGCACTTGAAGGAGACGAATATTGGCAGGAGAAGCATTGCCCAGCTATCCCAGAGCCTGGAACAGAATCCCAAAACTTCACAGGCAGATATAAAGGGTGTAGTCAAGCCACTAGGTCCATCTGCAAGCCCTGAAACATTTGGCTACATTCCCCTAGCAAGACACAGAAAGAGGCTATTCTATGAGTTTCTTATGTAGATATTTAGATGCTTTTCTGTTCAAATCATCTCCCTCCTTATGGAAAATACTTGACTCTTGAAAGCTAAGATTAATGCTAAAACTGCTGTTACTCACATTACAAGGCGAGGGCTTCAAGTTTAGCCAAGAATAATGATGATGATGATGATGATGATGATGATGATGATGATGATATACCTTCATGTCTCAGATTTGTAAACAATTCCACCATGTCCAAAAGAGGTAGAAGATTAAAGTATTCAATCTCCCTGGTTATATTAAATTATGAGATTGATGAAAGAGGCAGGGAAGGAAAATTAAGATCATGAAGCTGTCTTAAGCCGTGCTAACATTTTGCTTACTCGATATATTGACACTGCCAGAAGCTACATCCTCATTCCAAACTTTTTATGAGTCTACATATTATAGGATAGTTTAACAGCTGGTTTTTTCAGCCTGCATGTTTGCAGTTCTCTCTCTGACTTCAGTTTCACTTTGCATGCCATCTTTCTCCCTTCCACACCCTGCTCTTTCCCCTCAGTGAGAGATGCAAATACCAGATAACTGACAGTTTAAGAGCTTGTGATCACCACTGGCTTTCATGATTGGAGATCATTATTAAAATGAGACGTGAAATTCTCAGGCGTGGAAAAAGTGTAGCTAGCTTAGAGTTCAGGGTTCTCCAGAGAACTTATGCCTGGAGACCAGAGATGGCTTAAATGTTGAAGTTCCTGTCATTTCTGAGTATGAAGGTGACCTCAAAGTGATCTTAACCTGAAGCTGGGCAAGTTTAAACAGTCCTGGCCAGAAGTGTGAGTTCTCTCTTTGATCCCTCTGAACTGTTAATTGCTTATCCTCAATTAAATATTTACTTTGGACTTGTTTTCTAATCCAGCGTTTTGGGCTGCACAATGCAGGTGGAGACTATTGCCATTTTAAGACCACTGATATAATTCTCAAGATAAGCTTAAATTTTAGTGTCTTACAAAAAGTCCAAGATTCCTGAACACACAAGTAACTTCTAAAAGGAGTCTTGAACTTATAAGAAAAGAAAACTATAATGATTAGACAGAATAAATCCTGATATATCGGAAGTTATGAGTAGATTTAAGGATTTAGCTTAAGTCAGTAGGCAATTAACGAAAGCTAAATCAACAGAGAGAATGCTATGTCCACTCAGATTATATCAGTTTCTATACAAATACAAGATTCACTCGCCTAATACCTTTACTGCTGTGTGAGTGCAACACTACACAAGGAAGTTCTCTGAGAAGCATGAACGTGCCTTTCAGTGACATCGTTGCTATAAGGCCATACTGCACTCTAAATTAAATTATTTGGTGTCATGCGTTTAGATGAGAATACTGATGTGGTACAAGATAATCATCCATCACTTCTGTGTGTCCTGATGTTATTCCCAGCAGAGACACCTCATTTCATGCAGACTCCCACATTCCCAGCAATAGCACTCAGAGATAGGACATTTGGACCACTGGTTTTGAAACAACACATATGGCAAGGCAGGGCTGATAGCAGAGGATCTGGGTGCCTTGGAGGATAAATGTCAGACATCAAGTCAGCAGTGTGGCACTGACACAGAGCTATGGACTTGCAAGCTCAAGCTCTTAGTTATGTTGCAGACCTAACAGCTGGACTCAGAACAAGGGACATATCCCCAGGGGATCCAGCCTGCTTTTTAACAGAAGTGCACTGAAAATATTCTGGTGGAACATTTTGGGGTATCAGTATACATTTTTTAATAAAACCCTTTTACACTGCAAGTTTCTCACTACTCTTAAAGCTTACATTTTTGCAATCCGTATTCTCCAAGTTTGTCCCATTTTCTGATTCAACTCTTATTTGGAGATTGTCTAAAAATTCATTTGCAAGGGAAAATGACAAGAAAAAAACTAGAAGTAACCTTCACAAATATTCTTCTTTTGAGGCCTGAGTAGATAAAAGTATATATATAAATAACACTCTTTGATTCAGCATCACATCACCTCACAGTGATTTTATGATTAAAATATACTATCTCCTTGTTTTCTTTCTGTCTTTTGACAATTGCTTTTTCAGAATAAGCATATTCTTTTTATGAATTCTGTTCATTTAGCATATGAGGGGATACTGTAATAATAGCACAATATATTATTAATATAATAAACATTTTAAAAGTTTCTGTTTCATATTTGTGTGGAAA
This sequence comes from Thryothorus ludovicianus, assembly GCA_013397245.1. Lineage (NCBI taxonomy): Eukaryota > Metazoa > Chordata > Aves > Passeriformes > Certhiidae > Thryothorus > Thryothorus ludovicianus. The sequence goes on from VZTB01013331.1 coordinate 444,594, forward strand.
CATTTAACATATCTTCTGGTAAAAAAATATAGTATAATAATCATTGTGCTGAAATATCAGTATTTCTTGAGCTTGAGAATGCGTAATCTAAATGGAGGACTTCTAAAAACCGTGTAGCTATTCATTGACTCACTGGGTTCTGATTCATCAGAACTCTTAAGCACTTACCTAAATTCCTGTGCAGCAAAGCATTTAATCTTAGATTAACTTAATGTTTTAAATACACTTTTTTTTCAAGAAAGCACTTAAGCTAAATGTATCCATTTTCAAACTGAACTATAACTCCACATTAATCAGGACAGCCAACTGGGTTTAAAAAGAACCATTAAAGTCCTTTGGGCCATGTTCCCATATAGAAATTGTACTGTTCCAACCATGTTCTAAATTGAGGATGAAGATATATTGACAGTGAAATGTTTATAGGAGAGCAATTCACTACCTCATGAGAAGCAGAATCTGTGTCTGCTCTTTTCAGATGCATTTTTCCTACAGGTTTTAGCTATACAGTTATGCTGACAAAAGTCATACCTCAGACCAAAATGCTGGACAGTCCACACTGAAAATGACAAAGAAATGAATAACCTTATCTGTCAAAGACATTTTGAGTTTGTGAAGATAGAGCTAGATAGAAAAATATTTGCTGTACCTGAAAAAATGATCCTACTACTTGGTTAACCAAAGGGTTCCCAACTGATTAGGCTTTTTAGGTGTGTAAAGACAAATCCAGCATATCACTGTAACAAGATAAAATACATATGAGGACAGTAAAGTCTGAAGTAGGACACTAAAAGAGGTTAGAGATTTATAACTTAATCTATATTGTCAATTTCTTTCATGCCTTGGTTTCTGTTTTCATTCACATATTGCAAATGGCATGAACAGCAGACATTAATTAAAGAAATGAGACAGGAATACACTGGTTGGAAGCAGCACTGTAACACAGCAGCCTCATATGATAAAGCTGTATTCCAGCAGCAGGTAAAAACAAGGGCAGCAGTTAAAACCCAGCAAAGCACAGAGAATGCCTGTAACAGCTGCAAAAGTCAGTGGGCAGTATTAATATTATTTTAGACAATTTCTTTTTTAGGGATGAAATTTTCAAGTAACCCTGATGTTAAAGTGATTTACAATGAGAAAATAATAGTTTGTCTAATTCTCATGAGGCTCAGGAACTGAGGGGTATTCTTAGTGCTATTTTTTTAACATCAGTTTACCTAAAGGACTCTCTGGATGTTTTATAATAGGATTTTTATTTCTATTTGAATTACTGTCATCAATGGCTGATTAAATAATATGAGAGAATAAGAAAGAAGGAAACATGAACTCTCTAGCAAAGACCTTTTTTGCCTAATAAGCCTTTTGTGGAGTAGAAACTGAATTTTAAGTAGGCAGAAAAGAGTTCCCATCACTTCAGATGATCACCTTCATTTTTCTAATTTGTTAACGTCTCATACCAGTGTCTGCTTAGTTGTATGACAATTTTTCTAAATTTTTTATCATTCTTAAATTTCTATTAGTATTTTATTCCTAAGAAATAAACCATCAAGTTAGAGAATCCAGGTATTCAGAGGTATCCTTTTATTCTTTTTTTTCCAAGAGGAAGAAGTGCTGAAATATTTTTTGTGTTATGACTTAAGAAGAGTATTGCAGATTTGGGTTTGTTTGTTTGCTTGCGTTTTTGTTCTTGGTTTCCCAAAATTTCCTGGGAATCTTTGAGATTAAGACTTTAAAGGTGTTATGGAATAGAATTTAAGGTAAACATATTTAATTTAATCCAAAAGCAGATCAGTATGAGAGAGATGTTCCCAGAGGATTAGTCAAGAGATTTCTCAATTCCTAACATCTTATACTAATTAATGTTCTTTTATCTGACAGGGAATATTCAAATATATAAATCTATAATAGTATAATACTATAAATCTATGCCTACAGGCATATAGGCAAAGTCACATTCATGGCCCTTATTAATAGCTCTGTGGTTCCTATGAGGAATTTGAAAAGTCTAAATGTGCCATTACTGCTACCCAAACTTTAATCTGATCCCTACACACGAAGTGTAGGATAACTTTTAAAATTACCTTTCTTGGAATTCTCACTCATTTAGAAACAAAAATCATATTGGGAAACTGTTTTGTAAACATGTGGGTAAGAGATGTCGTAATTTTAACATATGAATATCTGAAAGATGTTTCTGTTTTCATTAGAAATTGATGAAAATTGAATTCTCTAAGGTTAGGTGAAGTATTGATTATTTTAACTGCTCAATTCTTCCCTGGATTGATCATGCAAAAATACTTCCATTTTGTATTATACTACAGAAACTGATGATACTAACAGAGCTATCAGTCTTAAACCTTAAGCCACCTTATTTTTCTACATTTATTTGCGTAGGTCAGAACTGTGTTTGTCCATTCCCTAAAGAAAAAAAAGATATTAAAAAAGGTCAGTGCCAGAAACTGAGCACTCATACAACACTTTGCTAACAACTTGGTGCCAGTAAGTAGCCAGTGGGACTGGTGACACACTTCCTTTCTGAGCACTGACAATAAAGAATGTGAATAGTACATTGCATAATCTGAAGATCTGCATTCCAAAAAATAGAGCAAGAGTTGAAATGATCTACAAACTGAAATCAAACACCCAGAGTGAAATCAGCCATTCTCAGAGGCCACTACAGTTTGAAAAAAAATTGCCAATCTTGCTGTCCTGCTCACTTTCCCAAAATGTGACAAGCAAAGACAGCCTCGTATGGAGCTCTACCATCACATTCGCAATTGGCTAAGCACTGTTAGAGCTCCAGAAGTGAACACAGGCAGATAAGTTCTCTGCATCTTTATATATAGCTATATCTCAACATATACATTTATAATTTGATGTGTTAAAATCCCATTAGGGCAAATAAATACTATAGAAAAGTTTTCAGATTCCACTCTCAACTATCCATAGTACACATAGGAATCCATCTATGAATGTTAAATTCATTTACACATGCAAATTGCATAACTGGTTGAACAGTTACCAGACTTGTGTGCTCAGGTGGGGGCTTATTTTAACATCTACCTCAAATTGTGTGGATACAGCATAGGCGTTCTGCTGAGTTTATGACTAATACTCCTCAGGGGAGACCTACTAAAAGGGGAACATAGCCTGTCAAGTACATACTTAATTTGATTAGTTTGAGCTTAAACATTTGAGCAGCCTTTGAACCTGAGCTGGTTCAGGAACCTTCTTTAAGACAAGCACCTCTGACTGCAGGTTCAGAATCGCCATCTCTTCCTTATTAAAGCAACAAAAGGATATTATGCTGCATCTGGAAAATACAGGTATGCACTAAGATTGTCTTTAGGTACTTAAATACAACATGCACTACTTTCAGACAGTACTGTGTATTTAGGGCATGACCCTGTCTCAGGAGGATACATACGGCAGGGTTTGCTTGGTTTTCAGTTCCACTGCATTTTGTGTTTCTGCTCACCACTGTCTTATCTAATTGTTCCTCTGGCTTTACACATCCACTGACTGCAGGCTTCTTCTAAGAGACTGTAGACAGTCCATCTTTGTGCAAAGAAGTACTAGTTGGTTTGTTGGGTTTTCAGGGTTTTTCTAAAGCTGTTTTTCCCCATATGTTCCTTCTTTCTGTTTTAAAGTTGTTTCTCCCCATTTGCTGGACCTTGAGAGAGGAACGCACCTTCGGAAGTAACCAGTGCCCTTCAAATTCTTATCTGAAGGAATCCCACAGGAAACCTTGGAGCTCTTGCAAAAATTTGGACTGTCTGTTATTTATCAGATTTACAAGGACACTAGTCTTTGGCTATCAAGCCCTCCTGAAGCCACTAACTGTTCTCTTCTCTTCTTCTTGCTGCTTTTAACAGTAGAGGTAAACATTGACTTAAGTTTGCTTTGTGCCATCTATCTGTAATAAAAAGGTTAACTATAAATGCTGACAAGATCTTAGCTCAGTATTAGTGCTGAAGCCCTGACATCAGCGCCTGGTTATGTCAAGTTACAGGCTCTCTAGCAACTGACAACAAACATTTAGACCCAGCCTTTACTGGGAGGGGAAACTGCAGGAGCATCTTTCTCACAGTAACCAGTGGTCTGCCATCATTTCCCTGGTTTGTTAGTCAGAGACTTTAATGAGCACACATCTCTCAACATCTTAGTTAAAAGCTCCCAGTATTAATTTTCTCTCATATGAAAAAGCCCATACATTTCCTATGTGGCTGGTTCTTGTGACAAGCCAGAAACCGAAGTAACCTTGCTTGAGCAACAACACAGTACTGTATTTATAGTATTATAAAACTATCTTTTAAAGTGTATTTCAATTGTGTGATTGCAATTATATGCGCATAAAGCTCTGCACAAACATCCAATGCCTGGGAAAATTAAAAGGGATGGCTTGACAGATACAGCCTGCTCTAATGTTTGAGGAGCAACTGGGTTTAGAAGCTGTTCTGGGAGTATACAGTTTGGACTTCTCTGAGGGTAGACTTCATTATCTCTCTCTGAGGAAACCTAGTAAGTGGTCAAAAAGGTCAAAAATATCATTGCATAGAATTATGACAGAGTGTAACTTGACATCCTGTTGGTCAGATAAATTAGTGACAATGATGGTGACAGAGAATATTGTTCAGCAGGAATAGGAGGCAAAAGTTTCATTCCAATCTGGATTGATTCCCTGGTCCTTTTCTTGCTTCCCTGTCTCTGTCTCCTTTCGATTACTCTTTGTTTTTTGTTGTTTTTAAATTTTGTGAATCAGGGTAAATCACATGATGATATCACAGCTGCCTGTGAAAACTCCCACAAAGTTCTAGCTAGTGTTAAATAATACTTAAAAATTATTTGGAGACTATTAGGTAAAATAAATAAAAGCACCATGTTATTACATTATTTCAAAGACTGCATTAACTCAAAGAGTTCTGATCGTGTATTTTTGGGCCAAATCCTGCTCTGCACCTTAGAATATGGCAAAAGCCTCTTCAGTCCATGAGAGTATTTTGTACTACTTCCAACTTCCTGAAATATATTCTGTCCACAGCTGAAGAGTTCCTGATGAATCCAGCTAGTTTGAATCTAAGACTGCTTGAATTTATGAAGTGGTTATCTGCACAAATGTGCAGACCTACAAGGTTAAAGTTCAGTATTTCAAGCAGTATATCTTCACACGTACTTGTCCTCGTGTTTCTTAAGCATATTATTTAAAGCATTTGAAACAAAACTTATTACAACCACTGCACTCAGAACTTATTTTTCTATATTTTCACCTAGAGTGATATCTTGTACACATTATCTTGTAATAAACAATCCACAACAACAGAGGATAAGTGAGCTGACAAAAGAGATAGGTCTGCTTCAAAACTCCAGTTCTGGATATGTCTAAACTTCAGCAAGTTCAAAGAGACATGAGTGCAAGCCCATTTTAAAATGCTTTTTTTCCTGACTCTATGGGTTCCATTAATTTTCTGTGATACAATTTAGTTCTTACCTGAGGCATTTGCATTTATCTCCCTCAAAGACAATTTTAAATTGAAGCAGGGGCTGGGAGGAGCATCCTGCTAGAAAGGAGACCTGGTGGTTTAGAGACAGAGCTGGTGATTCCTCTTTTCCTTGCTAGTTGAAGAGGCACCCTGCATGTCACTCCTGCTCCTTCCTTTAGCTGGTGCCATGAGACTTCCTCTCCTCTTCCACACTTCTGCAATTGCTGACACTCTTCTGAGAGTACAGAGAGCCACAGTTTCTGTCCTTGAACAGAAGTGCTTTTCAGAACTTTGGCTGCAATACACAGGAACCCAAAGAACTTGTGTATTCTCTGACCTTCTTGCTATATATATATTTTTTTTTTCATTCCTTAACATATTCTAATTCCTCGATAATTTCAATGTTTCTAGGGGAAAGGACGGATTTGCTTTGTGAGGAAGCTACAAGGAGCTTAGTAACTTCTGTATAACAGATTATCTTAACAGAACCTCTCTAATCAAGCATGCACAAACTAATCTTTCAGCAAATAAGATACAAGACACAGCATTTTTAGGCCTCAGGCTGATCTGGTAGGAAGAACCTGAAGGCTGTCAGGTAACAGCCATTTGGCAAGCCAAATAACATCCAAGAAATGCATAGTTCACTGGATGAAATGTCTCTATTTCTAAAACAAAAAGTCAGCTGTGGTCAGTATTTCTGCAGTTATGAAGGCATACTTCATCCTTCGGTAATGCCAAGAGAACTCTGGCTGAGCCTGAGGCAGTTTGAGTGAGATTCCCTTTGCTGCCACTCCTCCACTTCCAGTAACATCCTCTTGTGCTTATCCCTGCAGTAACACCATCCTCCTGCACCTATCCCTGCAGTAGCATCATCCTCCTATGCCCATCCCTGCCAGTAGCATCATCCTCTTGTGCCCATCCCTGCCAGTAGCACCATCCTCTTGCATCTATCCCTACAGTAGCACCATCCTCCTGTGCCCATCCCTGTCAGTACCACCACCCTCCTGTGCCCATCCCTGCCAGTAGCACCATCCTCTTGTGCCCATCCCTGCAGTAGCACAATCCTCGTGTGCCCATCTCTGTCAGTAGCAATCCCCAAGATATGAGCTGCTGCCAGCATTGTGGCTGTGGAGAGGAAGCTTTCCAGCCTGGGGCTGGAGCAGGTGGAGGAGAGCCTGCAGGGGCCAGCATTCAAAGCAGCCTTGTTAGGCAGCAGGCACCTGCCAGCAGCGGCATGCCCTGCGCATCTCCTCCGTGCGTGATCCGACACGCCCAGTGTCAGAGCAGGATTAGGAGCGGAGATGTGGGCATGCATTCTCAAGCGATGATTCCCTCTGACCTCCTCCCCTCTCACGTGATGCAATCGCTCGAGTCTCGCTGTTCCAGGCTTTTGACAGTTCAGAGGTCTGCAAAGGGTTGAGCCAGACTTGTTTTGTATTGCAGCTGAAATACATCTGGGACAATGGTTAAAAGGAGACCAGTCTGTCTGCAAGAGCTGGAGGATTTTAGAGGTGTGGAGGGCTTCTATCCATCCCCTACGTAAATGGAATTTCTGAAAGAATAATTGGGCTGTCTCTTTTCCAGTCAGAGGCTTGTTGCTTTTTGCTTGTGTTATTATTCCAAGATACAATTTTTAAAGCAAATTATCTGTTTCAGCAAGTGCACTTAGGAGCCTTCACCCATGTCCTCACAGACTGTTCTCAGCTGAGCCCTTTCACAGCACAGCAATGCCCTGTGCCAGCCTCTATGACACAACGCTCCATTAACTATCACTGCACAAGGCAGACACTCAAGCAGGAATATTTCTGAATAGAAACCACACTCTCCAAGCATGAACAATGTACGGAGGTGGACCCCTCAAACAGGACAGAGTGGTGGTGTGAAACCTTTACCTTTCCCTCACATTAGTTGCAACCTTTATTCTTTGTCTTTATAGTTAAGTAGGCAGAAGGGCTTAGGGGGTCCTTTCCAGAATGAGAAGAAGGAAAAAAAAATGCCCTCACTCTTCCCAAATAATCTTTCACTGTCTTTAATCAAAATTTGCCTATGTGCTCAAGTGTAACGAGTTAATTCCCACTTAGAGCCAACCTGAACATTAAGTAGAAGTCAGGTATTGTACAAACCATGTGCTGGCCCTGTACACAGGGTTGAAATTCACTCAGTATTGTGCTGTGCACAGTCCTTCAGAGAGGAAGTCAGTACAAAGAATAAAGAATGTACAGTATCACTATTGCCATCCTATATATGTATCCAATTCCACTGTCTTCCCCGTTGGCCCAGTGAGTGTTGGTATTACAGCAGAGGCAGCTTATCCAGCTAGAAGACGAGCTGGCTGCAGGACTAGCCATAGAGAAGATACTGTGAGAAGAACCAGGGCATAAGAAACTGCCAGAGCTCAATGGGAATAAATTATGTGCCTATAACTGCCCCCAGAAGAACAATAAATCTTTTGAGACTGCAGGACTTTCTATTACAGAGGACTTCATAGCTCAGCTTTGTGAATGTGACTGTTTCAGCTGAGGGCTTTGCATGTCACATGCGGCCCATGTTGGTTTCAGTGTTTTTTTCACAAGTGCCTGAAAGAGGATTTGTGAGTTCTGATATATTGCCTCCCATATGTGAGACAATACTTAGGGTTACAGAAAGATATAACTTTTTGTGCCATGCATTCCAGTTCATGTGTAACCTCCCACTGTTTTACCTACATTACCAACATGGAATTTGCATAGTTTTAAGAAATAAAAATGTACTTGGAGCAGGGAAAGTTCTGCTGACTCTGTGGCTGTGTATTATCTCCCTTTCTGTGGAGCTCAGCTTAAAAGTTGGATCAGGTGTGCTGGAATCTCTTCTCCTACCCAGTCTGTTTAAAAGCAGGAATAAATGGTGCAAAGAGATTGACCAAAAAAGGCAGAGAACTGGATATGCAGCTTTGAAATTAGTTCAGGAGACTATCAGAGTCATTCTTTCCATTGTTATTTGAACACACTCATTACTGCACAGTACAGTGTATTCTTTGGAAAAGGAGTGCATATGGGGGAACAGATTGGACAGTGTTACAGTCTAAAGTTATTTGCTACTCACTCTGCAAGGTACAACTGAAAACATAATTCACTGCAGGGACTAACTGAAAGGTGCATATTGCTTATGTGTGCATTGGCAAGCTGTCAAGGTGCTGCTGTGAGCTCTTCCCTACCCCTGCTCCCTGGTCCTGAAGTGGGTACTCAACTGTCCTGAAAAGCCTACGCTGAACTGCAAAAGTCACACATGAAAAGACCACGAGGTTATTTGATCTGCCTCCTTAGCAGTGCTAGATCCCATCTTTTATATTATCTTTTATATTATTCAAGGCCTTTTTACTTTTTCCTTTCTTTCTCTCTCTCCACCACTGTTTGAAGATTTTCAATCCTTCTATCCACAAAGGACCGAATTCAAGCTTTATGTATAAACCACAATCAGTGTAAACTATATTAGATTTCCATTAAGGAAAACAGTCAGACTCAGAGGAATTCTCCACACAGCTGGGACCATGAAAAAAGTTCAGATTTGAATTGGATCTTAAAAGTTGCAGTCTCTGTTTAAAAACAGGTGAGTATGCATCAAGGTTAAATGGAGAAAAAACAGTTTCGTCACCCCAGACAGGAAAGCCAACTTTTTTCTGGAAAATGAAAACAATAGCTGGAGTATGTGTTGCTGGAGTATCAGTGTGGCCCTGTTGCCCACAGTATGGCCAGCAAAGGCCTCCCATAGCAGCCAGCCTGCACAACTCTTCCTGTAGGCTCCACCCTTTCTTCCAGTGCCCAGCTTATGGCAGTAGCAGCCTCCCCACTGTGTCTTGCCAGTGAGGCACCACAGCAGCTTCTCACACTTTTCTGTATTAAGGACAGATCACAAAATCCCCTTTCTTCTTTACCTATGAACCTCAGCAACGTCCTTACCACACTGCTCTGTTAACAGCTGTCAGATTTCCACACATTATCATGATAATAGATATTCCAGTTGTAATCTTCCCACATTTTCCAAGCAGCATGCCCTACAAGCAGTCCAGGTATAAAGAGAGGCAAAGGAATTTAATCTCTCTAAATGTCACAAAAGGCATTTGTACACTCTAATAGCTGCAAAATAACTCACTTCCCACTGCTGAGAATAGATAGATATTTGCTAGTCAAGGTACAATTGTGTAACTAGGGCTTTTCTCAGCTTTAGAAGGAAATTTGGGAGGCATGTCTTCAGTTGATATATGCAGGATTAATGATCTTGTCCAAAGCGCTTGTAAAAGACTAGTGTTGAGACAAGCCCAGAACTAAATGAGGCCTCCTTTATTAAGCAAGGCTGCTGTATTTGCACTAGGCAGCACAGCAGAAGAAAGACTTCTCCAGCAGCTCATTTATTAATTTGGCTTAAACATTACTTATTTGTCATGTTTTAATAGCTCTGTGTCGATTATTCGTTCCTTTAGTCAAAATGGAAGTTTCATTGTCATTTGTTTATAATAGACACACATTGAAAAAACATACAACACAGTTAATGTCTACTGGCAGGTTCTGGCCACTTCTGTCTAGTGAAAACAGTACAGTTTCTTCAACCCAGCCATGGAAAATTATGTTTTTGGTAGGGTAGAGGCAGATGTCGTGTGATCTGTTGTAGACCTAGTACAATAATTTCATCAAGGCAGCCCAAGCTTCTCCATGTGTTTGTGACACAGCGGCAGTAATGCAAGACTGTAAGCTCCAGACTACTTTTAGACTTATCTTGGAAAAGGGGGAGTGAAGGGGTGAGGGAGTGTAGTTTCTGCAGGACACATTTCTGCATTCAGAAACGGGCTGCGGTAATCAAATCTCTCTTAGGAAAATTAAGGGCTTCAGGCTTTTTGGTATATTGCCAGGGCAACCTTTACTTGGACAAAATGCTGCTGCTCCTCCTTCTGCTGTGAAAATTTCTTCACAAAAGATGATGCAAATTGCTTTATAGGATCACAGACACACCTTTATTAACTCTGATTGTCACTGAATTGCAAAAGATTGGAGGTGAGAGTATGGAGTAGTGAAGCAAGGGTAGAATATGGAGCAGACCTAAGAGCCAAGCTCCCCAGCCTGGAGTCTTTATTGTTACAAGTACCCACAGTCAGTGAGAGTTCACGGCTGCTGAGCTGAATGAGCGTTTGCAGATTGGTCCCATTATTTGCATACACTTCCTTGTTCCAAAGAAATCGTGCAAAAAAACACATGCAGGGAAAGCACTGAATTTTCTGTCTTGACTGAAGCAATGCCATCTGCAGAGTTCATCCATCTGCTTATTGGCTTGATCTTATAAAATAAATGAACTAGCCCATTTAGTTTTTATTTCCTCCTCCTCCTCCCTTTTTCGCCTCTCTTTGGCAAAAGAAATAACTAATATTCAAAGGAAATGAGTTGTGAAACCTCTAACAGGCTGCTAACCATTAGTTTCTATAACCTATGTTGGCAATGCAGTGTTCCCGGGGGATGTTCAGTCTCAGATGGTCCTCTTCAATGAACAAAAAAGCTTGGGATGTTCAGCTCTGTTTGGATGCCTGTAGAGAGCACCACAGCCCTTTATCTTGATGGGGTCAGTGCCTCCCCCCCGCCCAATATTCTTCTCTTTCTCTCTCTCTCTACTGCTTCAGAGATTTTTGCAGATGCACAGGTATAGTTAGGAATTGTCTATTCTTATACTCTGTGCCTTCTATCAACTCTGCTTCCTGCCAGGTGTCCCCCACACCTCATTGTTGGCACCACTGTGAATCTGACCTGAGTTACCAGGACTTCCCCATAAGCTCCCAAAAGAGAGCAGCAACATGGGACATTTGAGTCTGCTTCCATTCACTCACTGCTTCTTCACTTTTCCTGGACTGTGTTCCAGCTGTGAGACAGAATGATGACCAGAGCACTGCTGAGGTGCTACACAACAGGAGTAAAATATTCAGCATCTGGCTTGCTTTTCCACCCCAGTCATGGGTTATCTTGCAATTGACTGTGACCATGCATACACACGACCCTACAAAGTCACTGAGAGCCAAGAGCATGGTGTTCACCACGAGACCTGGAAGTTAGGACTTGCAGGCAGCTTCTATGCTTAGGGCAATGGCAACATTCCTGCTGTTGACCAAAGCACCAGGACAGGTGGACATTTTCAGTAACCTCTCAAGTGTCATATCTGCAAGTCACCTGGATTTGCTTGCTACTTTTACATTGAGTTTTGGCATGTGGGAGGTACCACAGGAAGGCAGTAACACTGAAATCCAAGTTCCTCCAAACTCTCTTAACACCTCTCCTGATGATGCTCTAGGAGGGTACAAAGTATATGTTAAAAGCGACTAACAGCTTTGCAAGCCCTTCACAGCTGTGGGTGTTAGTGCTCCGCCTTTGCTGTCCTCTTTCCCAACACCCCGTGTGACGGAGGAGGGATCACAAAGGACCATGTGACAGGTTAAGGGGCTGTGGTGGTTGACTATGCAGGAACTCTTGTCTTCTTCCAAAATTCCTTTAAACATATTAGACAGAGGCACATGCATATGGGCCATGACCCTTCTTTCATTCCAGGACACCAAGCACAAAAGCAGCTTTTGTCCATAGGAAACAAAAGTCTTAAAAATCCATACTCCTTTAACTGCATGTAGCCAACCCTCTCACTTACTCAATCTTTTCTTTCCCTAGGTAAGACCCAATCTAACCTCACAAGCTGTTGCTGCAGGGTTTGGAACAGGAGAACAGATGATAAAAGTATGATCCTTTTCAATGTTTTTTTGGTGTATAGCTGTCTTCATTTGTTATCCGTGAGGCTCTATTCACCCAAGAGGGGAAAGAAAAAGCCATCAACCTTCCCTCTGCTTTTCTGCTGCCAAAATTAATGTGCTGACTTTTTTTCTATAAAGGGAAGAGTTAGGTGGGAACAGCTCTTCCGGCATGTTGACTAACAAAACGTGAGTGCTACACACCGTGCATGGAAGGGAGCCCAGTTTGGATTTGGGAGCTGCCCAGCCACATACAAGGCCCTTCATTGCACAACCTGGCACACAGACACGCAGCTGTGCAACCCAGCTGAGAGATGGGGGAGGCTGACAGCTCTTTGAATCCCCCCCTGTAATCCAGCACTGCCACACTCAGGCAGTAACACTCTGGAAGGTATGCACTGCATGCACTGCATGCCACCAGACTGATAAAAGTGAAATTAGACTGGTTTGGGAAACAAGTCTCAGGATGATGTGCAAATATTCATCTGTATTACTATACACAAATAAAATGTAATTCTTTCTTAATGACCCAAAAATAAGACTTGACAGTGATGTTTTATCTAACAAAATAACAGATTGTTGCATATTCACTGACTCTGTTACCATGGTGCTCAGCTATCCTTGAGCATATTATCTAGAAGAGTAATGTCCTCTGGGCATCATGGTGGTAAAAGCCAGTCCAGGACTGACATTGCACAAGTTGGTCTTTTTTTGTAGAAATGTATTCTGAAATGCTTAGATCACTGACATGAATGTCAGCATGAAGGACTGCCATTAAGCTTCTGGCACTACCAGTGAGGAGGTCATGGTGGAACAGAAAGAGAAGGCCAGAGTATTTATTTCTAAAATATTCTGAAGGAAAAATGTTTCATCATCCAGTGACTGCTATGGATGGCTGAGGAACAAGGCAGTCAAGGAAGCAGCTGCAGAGAAACCCTTGAAGTACCTAGGCTTCTTTCTGATGAAGACATTTCTCTCGAAATGTCTCAGTGAAAAACAGATGATCCAAATGCATATTTTTCCTTGAACATATTACAGCCATTCCATACAGGTATTGTACTCATCACCAGTTATTCATTAAGCAGCATGACTAACATCTGTCATGTGGTGTTTGTTCACTCATTATCTGTCCATGGGTGAAGAAGTCTGTTGCAGTGGTATGCAGGTTGTTTTGGTAAAGGTTTTTATTATTTTTATTATGATTTACTATGTGTTACTGTACATTCAGAGCTTAAAATGTGCTCTTGTAAATACCTAAGCCAAAAGGTATGAATAATCCCATGGAGAATTTCTGAACTTTCCACAAATGCCTCATATAAAATTCTGCATCATCTGCAGACCATCCTCTGTGTGCACTGGACTGCATCAAAGAAACAAAACTGCTCACAATAGTCACAACAGTGCACCCCCTCAACTTAGTTAAACCATACACGGCTGGGTGCATAACACTTGAAGGCAACATTGGAAGTGTCTAACTTTCAACAGTTAGAAAAAAAAGATGCAGAGTTGACAGGCATTGAGAACAGTCATCAACCAGCCAAAAACAGATTCCTAAGTGAAAAATGGCAAAGGCTTGAAGAGAGACCATAGTTCATACCCCCTATAACACGCAGTCTTTGCCACTACATGACAGGTTTCTTTTGCCCAAGTAATGTCTTCTACTTGCTCCATTTAAAACATTTTCTGACATTTATTCATTCATTCCAGGCTGTCCTATGAAACACCTGTACAGCAAATGTGTCTTAGACATACAGCTTGGATGAAAGAGATTTCCTTTTGGACGGGACAGCCTGAAATAACGTCCTATGCAAATAATACAAATGATTGATACTTGTGGTATTGCTCACCACAGTGCTTTCTGCTGTTTCTCCCTTGATTTTTAATGAGATTTAAAAGCCTGTGAGTGAATAACCTCAGCCTTCTGATTAACTTAGCTAGCATGAAAAGCTGTGGGGCCTATGTGGCAGGTGCTGTGGATTGACAATAGCGGTACTGTTTAATCCAAGGGTAACAAAGAGGAGAAAAGGGCCATGAATAAAAGGATATGGGATCTTTTCTGAGGTCAGGAGAAGCATTTTAGATCAGAAGGTGCAAAGAGAGGCTAGCTACACAAAACATTCCTTCTTGTCACACTACTTGGCCAGCAGCATGAAAGTATACCTTGTAATTTGTTCTGCAAAAGACAACGGAATCAAAGTGAAATATCTGAGTGCCTGAAGTTTGTTGATACTCAGTGGATCACCTCTATTTGCAAGAGTAGCTAGTTATAGTTCCTCGGGGAATAAACTATTCTTCTGGATGTTGTTCCTTACCAGGCTCACCTCTTTTAAACCCAGAGAAACACAAGGAGACAGTCTAGCAAGTGCAATAGAATTTCAACACAGGGAAAAATGGTATGTGATTTACAGGTTTGTTTGTTTTTAAATACTGACTGACTCAGTTACTGAGAGTACTAATTATGCAATCAGTGATTGGGAGTTAGAATGGAAAGTAGAAATGTTGAATCAAAATCACAAACAAACTTTCTGTAAAATGCCTGAAAGTGTTCTCACTCTTGTCTGTGCTCTGTAACTGCAGTGGGCTCAGGGTCATTCGTGTCATTCCTTGTGCCTTTAAGGTACTGTTTCAATGTATAAATGGGCCTTTAGAGACTTAAAGACAGATGGAGAAGAGTACAGTTTCAAAACTTAATCAAATACCTTCCAGTTACGAAGCACAGATGTTCAGGGTCAGGCACACACAAGTGCAGCATTGCTGTAATGTGTCAGGCTACTGCTGCTGCTGCTGTCAGAATAACCTAACCACTTGCAGGTGACTCAGAAGAAGGTGCAAGAGCACCAAAGGAAAATTATATCATGAGTTGCCTACTGAAAGTTCTTCAATACTTTCAGTCACTCGCTGTAAGTACTTATATATAATTTTAAACTTTATTTTTAAATCACCGAGACAATGACAGATGCTTACATTATTAATTTATGTGGCCAATGGCTTTTCAAATTTTGCAAAGGCCTTGGGCCAAGTGATAACACCTGGCAATAATTTTCATGCGCTAAATGTGCATCATGAAAATCTTCTTTTCCTTTTAATTAAAAGGAAATTACAGACTTTCAACTTCACAAAGTATCTCTCATTTATGCCTTAATAAAAAAGATTAGCATAGTTTATGACATTTTAAAAATGTTTATGATGCTTTTTTCTTGTTATTTCCTCCAGTATATAGAAATAATTTTTTTTAATTACTGCATTTGAAAATCTTTTTTTCTTTTTGATGTTTCCTTTAAATAACTGGGAAATCCTACGCAAAGACTGATCACTTAATGTGCTTGTGGATTTCGTGGTTTCTCCAGTCCTGCTTTTAGGCATACATCTTGCCGATGTATTTTTATTGAGCACTATATACATTAGTTGGAAGGACTGCTTAAGGACCATGTGATTTCCTGGGGGCAATCTCACATGTGCATCCATTGGGCATGATTCAGTTTTATACAGGTATCTGTATACCTTCTAACCAATGCATGTTCCTCTGTCTTATATGTGCTCTCATTTTTGTTTTCTCATACTCTCCTGCATATTTTCTACCTGTCTCTTTTGTCTTTGTCATTCTCCTCCATTCCCTCTCTCCCAGTTTTAACTATGTCTGCACTGGCTTATCTCAGCCTTTCAGTTTGGGTACTCCAACTGAGTACCTATACACCCCAAATCTCTTGGTGTTGATGCAGCTGATATGAACTACTCTACTCCTTGAGTGGTTATTTCCTCTTGTGGGGGCTGGAGGAGGAAGAAAACAAGTTACCCCAGGAAAAATAATGTTTGTAAGATAAACCGTGTTCACACCACAAGCACTTTTCCAGTGTGCATAACACATCACTATATCTCTCCCTGACCCATTTAATCCCATTTCCAGCCCCATTTGAACACAGAGGGACGAGGGCTTGTGCGTGGCTGTAAGCAGCTCCTGGAGACGGCTTCACAAACGGGGTGAGCTTCAAGAGAGCTTCAGCCTGGAAGATGTTTTAGGCATCTTATGGAAAATCACTACCCGGTGTCTCCCACTCCCTCCCAAAAACACAGACAGCGTACATAGCAATATTTATTGAAGGTACCAATAAAATGAAAGAAATGGAGGTGTAGTTTCTGCTCCCAATGATCTGTAATGCCCACGTGTGGACGTCTCAGGAAAGGGGTGAAATCTGCGGATGAACACCTTCTTTTCTCCTCAGAGCTTCTGCTCACCTTCCCCCCACGCATCCATGAAACCCTCGTTTCACAGCCTCCCGGCGTCGTAAACGAGGAATTCCGCTGAACCTGCCGGTATGAGGGAACAAGTAAAATAAAACTGAGCTACGCTACCACTTCTTACCCTGCCTCTAGGGGAAACACGGAGAGGAACGCACGGACGGCTGCGGGGACCAGCCGCGCTCAGGGGGAAGACGCCGGGGCCCCGCTGCCCCCTCGGCCCCACACCGGCTCCCGGAAGGCAGGGCGGGAAGAACGGAGGTCGCGGCCCCGCTCCCCTTCCCGCAGGCGGCCCCTCGGGGGCGGGCGATGGCCATGGCCGAACCCCACCGCCCCGCGGGGNAAACTGGGGGAAGGAGACAGCCCGGGGGGAGTGGAGCGGTGTGGTGCGGAGGAGGGAGGAGGAGAGAGTGGGAGGGGAGTGTGGAAGGGGAGTGTGGAAGACTCTAAGGGAACGCGGCAGAAGCCGGGAGAGGAGGCACGGCGGACGGCCGGGGTAGGCAGAGGGGTCAGGGAAAGGACAGGGCGGCTTTGGACACCCACGGCCCCAGAGCGGGGCACCCGCCCCGGCTCGCCCACCCGCCGCGCTCCGCCCGCCCGCCCTCCTTGCCTGCCGCCGGCACCATGGTGGACAGGGGCCCCTTGCTGACCTCGGCCATCATCTTCTACCTGTCCATTGGGGCGGCGATCTTCGAGGTGCTGGAGGAGCCCCACTGGCGCTCGGCTACCGACAACTATAAGCGGCAGAAGACGGAGCTGCTCAAGCAGTTCCCTTGCCTGGGCCAAGAGGGGCTGGACAGGATCCTGCAGGTACAGCGGGCGCCGCCGGGGCTGGGGCCGGGGGGTGCCGACGGCAGCAGCAGCAGCAGCAGCAGCAGCAGCAGGTGCTGCCGGGCGCCCTGGAGCGGAAAACCCCGCGCCCGTGGGCGAGCGGGCGGGCTGAGGAACCGGCCGGGACCCGGCACAGCTCGACCGTGTCTGTACCTTCACAAAAGCGCGGTGCCGAAAAACTGTCCCTCGAGCGGGAGCGTAGGGAAACCTCGTAATCGTTCCTAACTACTTAATGATAGAGCCTTTAAATGCGTCCGCGCTGCCTTCTCTTTCCCCGAGTCCTGGAGGAGCTGGGGGTTGGTTTCAGCGCTCGCTGGCCGGCCTAGGGGTGCCGCCCGGAGTGTGCTCCCGCCCGCTGCTCAGCCCGGCGCCCGTGAATGCCGCCCTTGTTTTAGCGCCCAGGGTGGCTCCTTCTGCCTCTATGCGTGTTGTGTTAAGAGGAAGGGAGGGTGAAGCTAAGTGTCTGGATCTTCTTGTGTTTGGTCTGATCTCCTTCCCTTTCTGTTTTTTTTTTTTTTTATGCCTTCCCTTACTAAATGCTGGAGAGGCTCCTGGGGGTCCCGGAGGTCAGTCGGGGTAACTGGGGGAAAGGGTGCACGGCTCGTACGGAGGGATGCTCGCAACTCTTGCGCTGTTATAGGCTAGGAGACTGACTTTTTTTCCAAGCCATAAGGAGTTGATAATCGTCCTGTCTCGCTCATCTGGCAGAATGCCGCTTCAAAACTAATTATTAATCGATAGCGTGTATTAAATCTGAGAGCAATATAAACTTAATTAGTGCCTTCTTATGGATGTTGAATCCATTAAAATGTCATGGTAAGCAATAGTGAACGATGAAACACAGGCTGCCTAGATATGTGGGGCTCCAGTGGTGAGAATAAGCCATTTGAGACTTTCATTTCAGAAATGTTTATACCGAGTAGATTTTCTGTTCATTGTGTTTTGGATTTTTTAAAAATTATTTTATTTTCAAATTCACTAAAAATCTATTAAAATGTTCAAATGCAGAAGAACGGCAAAGTGGCTCATTAGTTTTCTTGGTGTAATCGATAAATGTGCAGGCTTAGAAGAGTATAGGTTCTTTATTCTAAAAGTTTGTGGTTTAAATTCCCTTTCTTCAGTTGGTGGCTTCCTTCTGTCTGCTCCAGATAGCAGAGCTTTCTGGTGGCAGTGTCCTTATTGTTACCATCTTAGTGCCCTGTTAAGTGTCTTTGTGGTATTTTAGTAGAACAGGTGGATGGAGGCTTGAAACTATAAAGAAATGTTGGAAAATTAAAGACATACTGTGTGTTTGGAGTACAATTTTGCTGTTCTGGAATCTTAATGAAATCTTACTCTAAATTATATCCCAAACCTGTTTTAATGTCCTCAAGAAAAAAAAACTTGTTTAGATTGGGATGTGCCTGGCATGCTTAACTTGCTGCAGACATAATGCAGTGTACATTCTGCCTCAAATTAGGATAAAAATTATGTTTGTATGAGGGAATTATTACGGGGTTTTATGGGTTGTTTTTTTCTCCCATGATGAAAATTATTCCTTTTTCGCACAATCCTGAAGTGTCAAAAAGTTGGGTTTTTTGTTTTTTTTTTTTTTTTTTGGTTTTGGGGTTTATTTCCTTAATATACAAGGTGACAGTGAAAAAATGTGGAGGGCCTTCAATGCATTAGTCCCTGGTGATAGTATCATACGTGGTTTGAGGTTTCCCTCTGCATTTCTTCTAATCATATCCTACTTTCCATGTCTAATCTTGCTGGTCTGATTATCTCGCATAGATATTCTGTTGTCATCCTAAACTCAGGTTAGCTCAAATGTAAATGCCTTTATTTCAATCTTATTGGTAACTGCAAACTTTACTGCCTGCTTTCTTTTAGACTCGTAGTTTTGTGCCTGTTCGTTTTCAACTTCTATGTAAGAAGTGGTGGTAAAGAGGGGAGTATGTCACATCTGGCAGAGGACAATGGCAGGGTGAAATCTAACTTAGCTGAAGCTGACTGTGGTGAGGGGAATCATGTAAGGACATCAGGATTCTGTCTTGAGTTAGCTGTAAGGTATATCAGAAATAATCTTTGTAGTTGTCCTTTCTCAGCCACTCAGTGCTGCTTTTGTTGGGTTCTGCCGAATCTTTAAAGCATTGCTAGCATCTCTTTCACAAATCCTGATCATCCTCTTCTCTTATTAAATCTCCAAATTTATCTCTTGTAATAAATCCAAAACGTTGTTGATTTGAAAAATGGGCTTTTAACACCTTCCCACCCATCTTCATCCCCACTTCTGTCTTGTTCCTCCGAGCCTCTTCCTCTAGCTTCTTCCATGGATTCCCTAAACTTGTTCTTGGGATTTTGTGTGGTTTAACTAATTTTTCTGCTGCTGTCTCTTTTTTTTGGTAGGTGATTTTACTTTGAAGCCTTTTCTTTCACTCTGTTTTTGATCCCCACTGATATTCATGTGACTTTACAGGGCCATGTTGAGTTTTGCTGTTATTTCTCTGATGTTCTATTTAAGACCCCCATTTAAAACATACTGGCTTAAGTCCTTCAGCAAATATCACCAACTGTAGAATTTTAAATGGGTGTTGGTAAAATGAAAGGATGCCAAGAAACGTTCAGGTTGAACTAACAATACCAATTTTGTTTCCAGAAGCAGCCTGAAAGGTGACAAGGACTGACTTATTCAGAGACGGGTCTCTGCTGCCCTTGTTCCCCACCCAGGTTAGCTCGTGTGTTCCTTTGAGCCTAATGCTAGCTGTAAGTGCAATGGAAGCTGTGTGGAATGAGTACAAAGCTAGATCTGTAGCACTGATCTTGAGCACTTAAAAAGACTAGTAGGTTATCAGCACAGATTCTCAGCTCATGTGCAGACCAGTATCCCTGTACCAACAGTTCAACAGTTCAGGATTATTAAGTGGGCTGTGTTTGGTCAAAAACTGTCTGAAGTTTATTTTCTGTAATAAAAATGTCACAATGTATTACAGTGGAAATACACCACAATAAGTGTTTATTTGTAATCTCTTAACACACTTGCAGAAATTTACAAGCTGAGTATTGTAGGATATGCTAAAAAGAAAGCCTTTTCCCTTCACCTTGAGAATTGCCTAAAAATAAACTTGCTTGAAAGTAGCTTTTAGGAGTCTCTTGTGTGAATAATCCATTTGCTTTTGATTGTTAAGAGTACCATACTACTTATCATAACTGTAAGAGGTAAAGAAAGTACTTAAACGCTTCTCAGAGTAAAGCTGTGTAGCCCCTGATTTTAAAGGTTACTCACCCTGGGCGGTGTATATAGGCTGGTTTCTGTCTGCGCATGTTCTTCTGGGTAGAGCTGTGGTTGAGATGCCACATTATTCACATTATTTAAGCCTCCAAAGACCCTAAACCACAACTGAGTATTTACACAAGGAGTGTAATCTCCAATCTCTATGTGCAATTACTTTGGAAGAGAAATGTCTCATAACTCTTTGGAATATATGCAGAAATGAACATTGTTAGTATGAATGTCACTATACAAAATTTATAATCATGATAAAATTTTTAAAGTAGTGTAGCAGCTTTGTCTGGACAATTCTATGGTTTGTCACTGGCCCTTGTTTCAGTGGCACTAAGTCTGGGAGTCTTTAGGAAGGGCAGCAAAGCAGGGATCCAGTGATGACACCTTTGCCTACCCTGCTCTAGGAGCGAGTTTGGAAGACTGAACCAAATATAAGGAGACTCAGTCATTTCCCTCTTCTCTAGTTCCTTACTTTTACTCTTTATTGCTCCATCCTGGTTGTGAAACATCAGCTTAATGATAAAGGAGCTATTCATGCGAGGAGGTGCCCTCTTGACCCTCGTGTCTATTCATATGAGCAAAGGTTTGCATACCCTGGGCCACGTCTGTCTTATTTACCGGGAAATCTTTTACTTGCCCACCAGAGTCATTGAAAAATGATAGGCTTCCCATTGATAAACATCAAGGCTAGTGAAAAGAAAGGGAATCATTTGCAGATGAGTGAAAATGGTTACTTTCAAAACAGCAATAAAATGGAAAGAGAAACTGCTGGCTGTGTTTAGGGGAAGCAGACAAACATACTGAGTATGAGAACAAATAGTTGATGTATTTATTTGAAAAGCATACAAGACTCCAAACAGGCCTGAGATATAACTTCAGAAACCTAAATGTTTAGACTTAAAGCCTGGTGCTGTGAACAGACGACTTTTTTTTTTAGAAGACTTGTAAGGATAGCTGCTTGAATATGATTTATACTAAAGGAAATAGCAGTTAAGTGGATTAATAGTAGTTTCTCCCCTGTGTGTCTTCACTTTTCACAAGTGCCTACAGGTGCATTTACAGGATGTTTTATCTTTGAAAATGGTGAAGCTTCCTTCTAGATTTGAATATTGAATTTTATCTTAAATTGTGAAAATTTTAGAATATTCTCAGATTCTGAACATTGTTTCCCACAATGCTTTGCTTTCAAGTTGCTACCTCAAGGTTTAAATCTATGTGCAATACTTTTTTGACAGAATCTGAAAACTAGTTTTCTTAAAAAATTGAACTAGATTGTCAATGCTTTGTTCAGCATTTAACAGAGATGATGACTTTTGCTTAGGCTTTGTAGAGTGACTTGGTTTTCAGTGTAAAGTTAATAGGGGCATTTTTTTCATTATATTCTTTTTTTGTGCTCTTTAGGAGATGCATTCTAGACTTACTTGGGTTTGTTCTTTACCTCCCTGTTCTCTTCCATTGAAGATATTAAAGGTGGGGTGAATAAATAGGGGACTGAATTAATTATCTGGAATGCCAGTTAACTTGTCTCTTTCAAGGCTAAGCCTTTTTCATAGTCTGAACAAAGTAAAGCTGAGCATTTTTCAGACAAGGACGAGTGACTGCCAATGAAACAACTACTTCTAATATCTTTCATATAAAAACTTGACAGTGTAAATTATGGCTTATGCTTGTGAAATAGGTATTCCTAGATTTTTCAGATTTATATCTTTAATTATGCATCCTCTAAATTCAGCAAATATGAACTGAGATGAAAATGTAAGACTACTGTCCACAGCTAAGATGCCTCAGAGCGTGAATTACGGATATTGCTACTGCAACATTAGAAAAGAATCGAGGACAGGCAGCACAGAATCATTTAGGTTGGAGAAGAACCTCTGAGATCATAGAGTCCAACCTTTGACCGAACACCAACTTGTCAAGTGGACCCTGGCACTTGGTGCCCTGTCCAGTTGTTTCTTGAACACATCCAGGGATGGTGACTCCATCACCTTCCTGGGTAATCCATTCCAATGCTTATCAACCCTTTCTGCAAGAAATTCCTCCTGATGTCCAGTCTATGCATTACCCCACAGCTTTTCTCTGTCTGTTTCTACACATAAAACCAAACATAAGCCAGCATGCTCTTCTGTTGTGTTTTCTATTTTTTTTTCTTTTTCCCTGTTTAACCATTAAATTGTTTGAACTTTCTTGGAACATAGTTAAACAAAGCTGATAGTGCATACACTGCAACTCTGTTGATGGAGCAATAGCAATCGATCAGAAGCTATAATTTTTCTGCTATGGGCTTTTCCTTTTTCCTGTTAGGAACTTAATCCTGGAGTGTTCCTAGTAGCTGTCCTTCTGTTACCTTAGAGCTGAGTGTTTGTGTTACCTTACATGTTACCTTTTGCTACTAGGTGTATTTTTGGCAAGCTCTGCTCTAGAGTCCATGGCGTGCAAGTAGTTTTGCAAGTTATCAACAGCTTGTTCTATGCTTTGGTTCATACTGTGTATATGGTTTTTACAAGATACCTTCTGTAGCCAGTGAAGATACAGCATAAGGATGACTTTGTACAGTTTTCCTTTTTAAAAACAAAATGTTATTTTTGCTATTAATACTAATTAAACATAATGAATAGTTTTGCTTTTCTCTGAATGCTGTGACTTTCAGAACAGTTTTATTCCTTGCTGGTAGTGCAGGTAGATGTCAACATATCCCATATCTGTGTGTGCCAACACAACCCAGAAACAAGCTGGATTAGCAGTGACAGTAAACAATCTGATCAGCTGGGGAGCAAAGGAGAACACTTTTGCACTTTGGTGCTATGGATCTGCTGATCACAGTGCCTGTGATTTACAGAGGTTTTATTTTGTCCTGGCACTTGTTTGATTCTATGGATTGAATAAATATGAACGTGTAGTTAAATTTCCTCCTGGAGTAGGTTGGAGTAGTGGCAAACTGAGTCTGCTCTGTAGTATGTAACAGAATGTAGTAACAGGACAAGCGGAAGAGTTGCACTTTTCAGTTAAATTGAAATCCCACTTTTGGTCACACCTGAAGCAGCTGTGGTGCTACAGACATCCTCAGAGAGCCACACTTTGAGGCTGATTGAACTTTTGAAATAATCATGCAATATGTATTTTGCATTTTTGCTGGCTCTGACTGTGAAGGGGATGCCTTGGGCTTGAAGGAGCTTTGTATTCCTTTATTTTCTGTCTTGGTTCTGTCAGGTCCCTCATCAGCTCAGCTAGTCCTAGGATTACTAGATCTTTTCTTTAAAACACCACATTCTTCAGCAGGGAACTTCAGGCTGACTGTTTGTTTTCTGTGTCCTCCCATCTTATATTATCATGTCTTTATATTGGAGCCTTTAGATTTTACTCTGTTGGTTGTGTACTTACCGACACTTGGATTGTAGGCAGGAGAGATTGTTCCTAGGCATGTATTGCCCTGGTAGCTCTATTTACAGTCAAATCAGTAAGCAAGTTATTCTTTTCTTTTTTTTTTTCCCCCCTGCATTGTGTTGTGTGAACTCAGGTGGATCCAAGACACTCTTGGGTGCAGAATAGCTTCTGAAATGTTTTAAAATCAAACCTCATACACTGATTTTCTTAAGAGAAAGAAATGTGAGTGATAAAAAGGAAGTAGGAAACAAATAATAGATTGTGCTTCCTTTTCTAATCATATGTGTATCTGTAGTATTCCTTAGGATGGACCTCATTTTTTAACCTGTGTTGTTGGGATCGGTTGCTACAGATCAGCCAGTCTGCAGGAATGCCTTAATGAAAAGGTAGACACAGATTGTGATTGAGCAAACTGGCAAATACTAAATTGACTTTGTTCTGTGTCGGCATCTTGGAAATACTGTGTAAGCAGTTTCCAACTGCTGAGAAACAAAACCCAGACCTGTGTGTCTCTTTGAGGTTGCAAGAGGTGCAAAAATGTCCCAGGACTTAGCACAGGTCTCTGAATTCTGATACTTCTAACAACAGTGACAATTAACATTCATTTGGACTGTACAGTAAGTCATAAGATTGTCAGATAATGGCAGTGAGTGAATAATATGTGATGGAACTTGAAAGTAATTCTGCAAAGGGTTGTGAAGGTCCCGAGGTAGAAAGCATAGTCAGATATGATACAGTATTTTTGATAGCCTGGCTAAAATATCAAATTATCAGTGATGACTTCTCTGTGTGACCTCCAAATACTCATGTTGCTGCTCCTCTTTGCTACTTTCAGCCTACTCCAAAGGAGTAAAAAAGCTTTGGAGGAAAGCTGCTCGAGAGTCATATTTGGTCCCTCACTAGAGAAACAGCGGTTTGTATGTAGGTTAGTTCTGGCCTCTAAGGGAAGTGAGGTTGATGAGTCTCCTCCAGGCACCAAAGAAACAGGGGAGGTGTTTGGGGCCAAGAGGCTGAGCAAAGAGAAGGGGTCTGATCAAGCTCACTGTGATACGGACTTCTCCCTTAGCCTCTCTTGCATTAGTCTGGCTGGAACGCCCAACCTACCACTTGCTCAGCTCTTACAGTAGCTGTTAACAGCTACAGACTATAATGCAAATATGTTAAAATCAAGTTAAATAGTTGATCTATGATAACTTGCCAGTTAAGGCTTTGGTCCTGTCTAAGTGATGTGTACGTGACTGCAGGATGACAGAGGGCAATCAATGCTTGCCTTGTTGGCACAAGGGTTTTTGAAGGGCACTGGAGTTTATGCTTCACTCCCTCATTTTTATCAATGCACTCTGAAAATTTTTCACCTGTGTCACTATCAATTGCCCTTTTAAAATAGCACTTGCCCGCTTCTGACTTTCTTTGTGGCTTTTTAGGTGGAAGGCAAGGAAAGAGATAGCGCAAACAAATTTTGAAGTATTTCTATTTACAGCAAACTCGGTAGTCATCTTTATTGTGTCTCTGTATTATTTGTTACAGTAATACTAGATTTTCAGTTAGTGTCTTAACTGGATTGTGACTATAGGATAACAGTGCTTTTTCATGAAGTTGTTACATAGTCTCTTGCAAGATCCTACAGCTGTCAACTTGATTAATGAAATGAGAATAGATGTCTTTATCTTATATTTAGGGGAAGTTAAATACAGGTAAAACTGAGAGTGCCTTGGTTTTATTTGCATGTTTTAGTAATGCTTATTCAGCTCTGCTACAATTAGACATTTGGTTATTTGGACACATGTCCTCACAGCTGTCTGCTTCTTGTTTCCTAGTGGAGAAACACTGTCATAGAGTAGGTTCACATTAGACAT
Source organism: Thryothorus ludovicianus (assembly GCA_013397245.1). Lineage (NCBI taxonomy): Eukaryota > Metazoa > Chordata > Aves > Passeriformes > Certhiidae > Thryothorus > Thryothorus ludovicianus. The sequence continues at coordinate 470,391 of VZTB01013331.1, forward strand.
TTACTAGATGCTTTCAGCTGAATTCTGTGCATCTTAGAAAAACCGTCTCACTTATTTGAGGTAACTGCAGCTCTTCTGTGGTTTTGTTGACTCCCTTAGCATCTCGTATGTGAGTAGCTTTTAAACTTGAGGGTTCTCTACTTAGAAATGTACGAGTGCTTCCTGTCTCAGCTTCAGAAGGTAATAGATGCTGCTGAACAGTCACAGATATCAGTTGCAGGAAATCCGGGCTAGGAAGGAAAACAGTAACAGAAGACAACAATTGTGGTACTCCTGCCAGTTGATCCCTCTTGCCTTTCCTACAGTAGCGAGATGACAAAGTGGTCTGGCTTTCCTGCATCCTCGGGGATGGGACAGTTAAGAAGTGATGGGGCACAGAGTCTGCAATTACCTGCCACACATCAATGCTCTGCATTACTCTTTGCCTGCAATTTGTCTTGTGTTAGCTGTTGAGGGGAAACCAGCAAATGTGTGGGAAACCTTGTGAATATGAAAGTGTGCATGGTTTGGTAGTCTTAAAGTGGAAAGATTTTTCAATTGACTAAGCTTACTTTTTCACGTAAAATCCTTTCTATAGAATGTATGCAATTTCCAGTTTACCAGTGAAGTTTGACCAGGAACTAGATGTGGTACAGGACTGAAAAGATTATTGGAGAATTATTGAAGGAGAATTATTGAAGCAGTATCTGTTCTGCTTTCTGTTAGTGGTTGGAAACTCCCTTGGTGAGAAAGCCCCTTCTGTGTACTTATTAGTATGGTGCCTAATGTTTTAAAATAGCAGAAAATTGTGTTCCAGTGCATGTGTTGTGTATGTGGTTTTTAATGTTATACAATTCCTGAAAAAAGAAAGGGGGGGAGGGTATATATATGCTGACACAACTGTGTTTAAGAAATACTCTAATGCATAGCCAGCTCTTAGCAGCAAACTGGTGTTATTGCCAGTCTAATTCACCCAGCAGAAGAAATAGACTAGGCTAACCAAGCTATTACTGTCTGAGAGTGTCTAGGTCAGACTGTTTCCTAGTCTGTTACCTCAGTCACTGATCACAATTCTTTCTAGCCTGCCATAACTGTGCCAGCAGATCTCTGTATTTAAGAACATTTGTTGAGAGCAGCCTGCACGCTTTCACCAGTCCTCCTCAAAGATTACTCTTGAGTTAACCTAGTATTGAAGAGATTTATAATAACTAACATAAAAACATTTTATTTCAGATTAAGGCCTGGATAAAGTTAAATACATAACAATAGAAATCTTAAAGCTAAGAGCCTTTCTGTGGCAGGTTTTTTTGCCCTTGTTAGACCCCTTAAGATAAACCTATCACCTTGCTATTCATACAAAGCATCCTGTCCCTGTTGACTTTGGAAGCATGCCTTGCCTTACCTCCTCCTCCTCCTGCCTGATACAGGAATGCTGTAGGGAAATAGACTGGTGTGGTTGAGGTTATGTAAAGTTATTGGTTGACCCTGGACAAGGTGGTTTAGTGAAGGTACTGCTTGAGAGTTAACAGCCAGCAGTGTGTCTTTTTCTTGTTCAGGTTCTGTAGTTCAAAAGTCTACCCGATTAAAAATGTTGTTACAAGTAGTACTCTGCTCCACCCAAGTATGATCACTTTTGCATTTTTTATTTGATGCCGTTGGGACAAGCAGGATTTTTATTCTAGCATGTGTAAGCTCACTGAATTGTCAGACAAGTAAGTTGTTTTACACAGACCTGCCTTTTTTTTTTTTTTAAAGTACCAGTTTCTCCTTAAGATAGGTTGTTAAATAAGAAATGAGGTGTTTGATGCTGCTAGCATGCTTCGGCATCAGCTTCTAGCATGTCTTCAAAGAAACAAAAAACTTTAAAGTTGTATTGAAATTTGGGGATGAAATACAAAAATGCTTGTGAAACCAAAAGACATTTTCCCCCTAGTGCCTAAGAAATGGAACAGTTTTTAGAGTGTTCTAAACAAGTAGCTTTTGTAAATTTCTTAACCTGAAGCATATTTTAATGCACGGCTATAAATGGGAGAGAGTGTAGTTTGCGGTGTTTATGCTTGAATTTACTCACTGAGTTAAAAAGCTTACTGGGCTTCTGTAAGCAAAGCTGTCAAGCTTGGATCACTTGTGTTTTGACTTGTCCTAATTAACTATTCTTATACACTGAGAGCATGGTGGGTTGGGGGGGAGGGGGTGGCGGGAAGCTTCATTTTAAACTCCGTTTCCTCTTCTACTTCTCCTGTGCAATATGAACATTTTCTGTCCAGCCCCGCTGCATTTAGTAAATTCATCTCAATAAACTGTGTTTTTATTGACAATAGGACTGTTTGGGTTTCATTTAAATGTACTTAAATCAATTGCAACCAAACTGAAATGTATTATTTTGGAAACAGGCTGCCGCATGGGTTACCATCTGCTTATGCAATCGGTACCAGCTCTGTTGCAAGAGTCTCATGCAAACACTGTCTGGTTCTAACTCTGCCTAACATAGGTCACCAGCTGGTGTGAGGGCTTGATTAAACTCTTGACTCTTCTGCTTCCATTTTCTTATCTCTGAAATGGGGACAACAGCGTTTTCCTAAGCCCTTCTAAAGGGGAGTTGGCTACATTAGTCACCGTGTATGTATTCAGATAGGAAGGAAGCCTAATCTGGTATTATAGATTATTCCAATGTCTTAATTTCAGCTGATGCAACATAAAAGTTGTTGAAATACTTTTTTTTTTCTTTTCCCCATCCAAGGCAAAGTGTGTTATAAGCATATTAGAACAGAAGCCCACAAAATTAAGCTACGCTAATGAAAACTATGACATAGTCTGCTAGGTTTTATTTCTGAATGAGAACACTTGTGGGCCAATGAAAAGTAGGGATACTCAGCATCTGCACAACAGCTGCAGTTCTCATGCAGCAATAACCTTTAGCTAATTTGTCTTCAAAACATGTCTATGTGGAACTTGGGAAAGTGAAAAGGAAACATTTCTATTACTGCATTAATCAAAAGAGCAAGGGAATGCTGGTAAAGCACTGAATATGCTTTTCATCAAAATAGTTTAAGTAGTTCATAAAACTGGAATCTAGTCCTGAAATTAATAGGGGAAAAAAATCCATATAAACTGCTAAATTCTGTAGTGATATTCTGTCAAAAAAGCCAGATGCCTCTTCAAAACAGTTGGTATTTACATTCATTGCCTATAAATCGAAAGGAGAAATAAAATGAAGCACCATTAGTTTGCTGAAGCATTGGATCTGCAAGTTTCACAAATAGGGAAGCTCTGTAATGATGAAATAATTCCAGTTAACTTACTTGCTGAATTAAGAGTTTTACTTATTATTTAACTCTGCAGAAAAGTCACAAAAAGGAAATAACCTTGTTGATCTCTTTCCATTAATATCCCTCACATTGTTTGTCCTATGAATTATGACTTATAGGAAAATTAACTGTCCATGCTATACATCCTACACAAGCAAGTCTTAAACAGTGCATGCTGTAAAAATATTGACATGCCTCCAAGAGGTTAATTTCCCTTCAGATTAAACCTTTTTTTCCAAAGGAAACAGTAACACCTATTTGTACTGCATAATGAAAGTAGCACTCCAATTGTTGAAATCGTTTTTTTATGGACTCTTACCACCTTAATCTCAATGACTTCATGTTTCACTCTAAAATAGAAACTACTCCCAACCTTTGGGGGTTATTGCAGAATTAATTGATTCTCTCATCACAGTATTTTACCCCTAGTCTTCTTTTTTTATACATCTGGGCTAGGAGGTCCCTAATCAAGCATATTCTTATGCAAGTTGTTACATCAAAGAGAAATTAGCAGCAGGACAACAGTGGTTGGTAGTGAGGGAAAGCTTTATTCATCCAGCTGTAATGGTTCAATTAGCCAGAACCCCTCAAAATTCAGCATGTAGCATCTTAAAACTGCTCAGTTTCTGATCAGTGGTTATAAGTTGACTTTCTTTTCAAGGCTTGATTGCATGATTTCATGGTATAGAAAGAGCAACAAATGTTTCCAAAGACCTGACTACTCTTGTTTTTCTGTCAATTCACATGAGCAATGCTGACTAGCCTTAACCTCACTGCCTTAGTGAAGAAGTGTGCTTAGGTCCAACCCTGTTTGGAGTGAACATTTTTCTGTAATTTTATTCTGGAATTTTACTGCATGAAAAATGAAGCCTCAGATTTGGGACATTCTTTTCAGTAAAGGTAGTTTGGGAAGGCAATGGGAAGTTTCCATGAGGATGGAGAAAGGCAAAACATAGAACTCATTGCAGACCATGAAATCAATAAGCATTATCCAAATCGTGTCTGGGCCAACCACAACAGGTTTCCACAAACATTCATGTACACAATGTGAGAACTTTTTAGAAAACACATATGTGTGTTTTGACTGAAAATGTCTTAGACTGCCTATTTTTAAAACACTATTTTGTAAAATAGTTGCTTGTGATGGAAAGCTGCAAAGACAAATGTAACTCTTGTATTGCTTCTTATAAAAGAGAATAACAACATTATAGAATGGTATGGGTTGGAAGGAGTCTTAAAGATCATTCAGTTCCAACCTCCTTGCCATGGGCAGGGACACCTTTCACTAGACCATGTTGTTCAGATTTGTGTTCTGTTTTCATTGTCAGATGGAATATTTTCATGCAAAATTTGCTTTTATTAATTAAGAGGACAGCTCTTGTGTTGTCTGTGGCTGTAGACATAACAGCCATCTGTAAAACTTCAGTAGAATAGGACTTGGTACAGATAAGGAGTGCAAATTATCAGTACAAAATCAGTAATCTTGACTTGTAATTCTTTTCAATGTGGCCCCAAGATAAGGCTTCACAAAGTCAGTAGGGAAATGCATTGACTTTGTAGAACTTTGTAGATAGTATGTTCAGTAAAGGAAATTATATGTATTTTATATGGCCCAAACCTTACTTAAAGACCCTCTTGTTAGAAATGTTAGGAGAAAGAATAAATCATGCTTGTGCTGCAAAAGTATTAGTCTTCCATTTATCAGTAGAGTTGTTTGTTTCCAAGTAATTTGTTTTTCTCTTCACCATTTATCTCTCATGCACTCAGCATTGTGTCCATCCTCGAGGAACAGCTTCTGCATGCCTTTGAATGGAGCCACAGAAGATGGTAAATGAGTAAACACTTTCTCCTGACATCCCTCTGAAGAGCTCCCTCTCTTTTACTAAGAGGATTTTACTAGAGCACAAAAATGTGCTCTCCAGTTTACTACTACTATAGTAGTACTAAGGATTCCAGATCCAAAATCTTACCTCTAACACCACATTGCAGAAATATTTACATTAGCTAAACTAATCACTATTAATCTTGGTTTAGGCAGGGAGGTTCTTGTACACTACCATGTTGAATGCCTTGATTAACAGCTATTGCCTGGTTGAGAGCCTCTTTTAATTTGCAGCTTAGTTTCACTCAGGCTTATTTTTTTTGTTGTTGTTTATTCTTATACCAAACTGTTTTTTTGTTTAAATGGCTTTTGTTTGTGGTCTTACATTATAGCTTCTGATACAGTACAAAGAAAGCCACATAATCTCCTCTCACCTTTTATTTTTGCAGTACAACTTGCTTATCTTCTCTAAATAAGACAAAACCTTTGTTGTTCTCAAGGGCAATGAGGTCCATTTTCAAGATGCGGAAGTTTTAGAGCTCTCCTCTTACTGCAGGCTAAATCAAGAAGAATTTAAGTTCACAGCATAGTGAAGTAGGAGGTTAAAGAAACTGGATGCATTTTAGACTGTATTTTACTAGTCTGATCTCTCTATAATCAAACTAAGTCAAATGATTCTTCAGTGGTTCTCTTCTACAGGCACTTTCTGTTATGAAATCGAGAGCCTTTCCTGGAACTACTGCTTTTCTCTTAATTTTCAGATACTGCAGAAGTTGGGAAGCTAGGAGGGTTAAAATTTGATCTCCACCCATTTGTTTGTCCCACAGCAGATAATTAATTCTCTCATCATTTAAATGGGGAACATTTCCCAGGATATTTTCCACTAACTTCAAAACTCTCAGTCTTTGTTCTCCATGCCAAATGACACAAAAAAAATGTGCACTTGCATCTTGGGAAGCATCATATCCTCAGGAAAGCTCTCTTGATTAGGTTTATTACTCAGCTGTAACTTTCCCTGCAAAACTCAAGCATATGAATACACTTTGTGATGTTTGTGTCCACTTTGGAGAGAAGGAAAAGGTGGTGATGCTAGTTACCAGCACTGATTGAGCAGCTAATCTTCCAGAACATTGCACAATATTAAGACTGTTTCTCCAAGGAGAAGCAACCCTAAGGACTTTTTGTAGATAGAGTGGAATCCATTGCAGTGATCAGTATTTACACCTGTATGAATTGCTGAATTGTCGGCATGTGAATGTCTGGTTTTAATTGGGGGTAGGAGGTGGTGGGTGGAGACTGTGCAGGGGAAAGTAGGAGAAAAGAATATTCACTATAGCAAATGCTGGCACCTATGGAGTGCCATAAAATTTTTATTCCAAGTCTTATGTTTCATGCTGTTCATGCTTTGAGTAATTTTGACCATATATTCAAGGAGAGAATAGCTGGCAGAATTATTTACCTTTTCTGTTTCCAAACAATGATGTGGAATTAATTTATCTGTAGACTCACCACTTGTTTCAACTGGACTGTGTTCTGAAGTTTCCAGACTCATAAATTTTATATTTAATCCACAATTAGAGTTTTATGTGTCTTTCAGGTTCAGGCATGTAAAAAGATGGTTCTTCACATCTCTTCTAAATTTATTGCATGGCCTTCAGATAACAAGCTAAAACCAGACTAGAGCATATGTCTTCTAAATTTATATGTAAAAACTTTCCCCCCTTCTTGTCTTTGACTAATGAGAGCTATTTCTGGATAATAAATTGAGATTGTGCTTGAAGAACACGATTTCTGCTGTCTAATTAGGGTTAATTAACAGACTGCCTTTCTAAAGGATCACTTAGTCTGATTAAAATTTAATTGAAAACAAGAAAACAGATGAGCACTTAAAAGACTGAAATAAAGACTGTTTCTATCTGTGACAAATGTGCATTCTCTACCCTCATTCATTTTGCCAGCTAGTAAGCATATAGAGTAAGAGGACACAGAGACAAAAAGAGGTGCTTGTGTCTGTACTACGGTCTTTAATGAAACTGCCCTTTTGAATGTTAAATCAATTACTTCCTGTCTTCACTGGGTTGTCACTACCAGCAGATACGGATTAATAAAGCTCAGTGCTTGGTCCCTGTTACAAATTTATCATTTTAGACACTCTGCCCTTGCAAAAATGGAAAACCCAGGAGAAAAAGCCCTGAAACGCCCAGATTGAAATTTGTCACTCTGTTCCTTTTGGAACTCAGTTCACTGAAGAACCTTCTGCATTGTTTAACATGTGTGTAATTGGTGCTGTGTTAAAATGATTCCAAAGAGAAAGGTAGGAAAAGTGCTATCTGTCTATCCATCATCAGTCCCTGGGAGAAGGTGTGGGAAAACTCTTTTCCACTTGGCAGAACAGTTGGAAAGCAGGTTTATTCTGCAAAGTCAGGACAAATTTTTAAGCCACTAGCCTTAATAAAGGTAAGGAGCTGTGACATCTCTTATGTTTTATTTATAATGGCATTGTATCTAAACACAAATGCTTTTGAAAAACTTCACACACGCACATTTTTTTGGAAAGTCCTGGAGCCTGTATGCAATAGTAAAATGTGATGGGTTGACACTGGCTGAATGCCAGGCACTCACCAGAGTCTCTCTATCACTCCCCTCCACAACTGGACTGGAGAGAGAAAATACAGTGAAAGGTTTGTGAGCTGAGATAAGGACAGGAAGAGATCACTCACCGATTACCATCACAGGCAAAACAGTTTCAGCTTGGGGATATTAATTGAATTTATTACTAACAAAATCAGAGCAGGATGATATAAAGTAAAATAAATCTTAAAAACACCTTTCCCTCACTCCACCCTCCTTCACAGGCTCTACCTCTTCCCACTCAGTGGTTCAGGGAGACAGGGAATAGGGGTTCATGCTCAGCTCATCACACAATGTTCCTGCCTGTGCACAGAGGAGTCACTCCTCTGCTCTGCCATGGAGTCCCTCCCCCTGGAGACAGTTCTCCATGAACTTCTCCAACATGAATCTGTCTCATGGGCAGCAGTTCTCTCTGAACTGCTGCAGTGTGGATCACTCTTCCATGGGGTTCAGTCCTTCAGGCACAGCCTGCTCCAAGATGGGTCCCCCATGGAGTCACAAGTCCTTCCAGGAAACCTGCTCCAGAGTGAGCTCTCTCCGTGGGTCTGCACATTCCTGCCAGGACCCTGCTCCTGCACAGACCTCCCACGGGAGTCACAGCCCCCTCTCAGGCATTCCCCCTGCTCTGATGTGGAGCTTCTTCACAGGCTGCAGGTGGATCTCTGCATCCTCAGGGACCTCCCTGGGCTGCAGGGGCACAGCTGCCTCACCATGGGCTGCACCAGAGGTTGCAGGGGTCCCTCAGCTCCAGAGCCTGGAGCACCTCCTGCCCCTCCTTCTGCACTGACCTCGGTGTCTGCAGAGTTGTTCCTCTGATATTCTCACTTCTCTGCTTTGGCTGCAGTTACATCTGAGCAATAACTATTTTTTTCTTCTTAACTACATTATCATAGAGGTGTCACCATCATTTCTGATAGGCCCAGCCTTGGCCAGTTGCACATCCATCTTGGAGCCAGGTGGGATTGACTGTGCTGGACACGGAGGAAGCTTCAGGCAGATTCTCACAGAAGCCACCCCTGTAGGCCCCCCAGCTACCACAGCATGGCCACACAAACACAATAGATTCACTAGCCCATAGCAAGGATGCTGTTTTTTAAATACTCTTTGTATTTACAGGTGATTCTGGGATTGGGTGGTGTGAATTTTAAGAACAGCTAATGTGATAGAACTTCAGATGCAAATAGGAATTCACTGGCATATCGAACAAACTCTTGCAGAGAGATTTTGGAGCTCATGTTGAGCAGTTCTAGTTTCAGTGTTCTTCCTCAATTCTGAGCACATAAAGAAATGTTATAGAAGTTTCCTCAGAATTATACTAAATAGTGAATATTCTCAAGTGTAAAGGTATGTATGTAAGATTAAGATGTGAATGTTTTCTAATCCCTCTTCAAACTCAATTATGCCCTTTGAAGAACATACACAGGGATTTTTTACAGTGCAGTGATACAGTTGTTGAGTCAGGAGTATCTTCTCTCTGGTAAAGACCATTTCTGTGTTTCTCTGTATTTTTTAGTATGTTGTTTGGTTGTTTCTTGTCTTACTGGACAGCCTGTTCTGTGCTGGTTAATCAGTAAATTAAAAGGGATGTTGAGCTCTAATCCACAGTTTTCTTCATAGCATGCTCTTAGTTACTTTCACTGCCATCTATTTTCGAAGTCCAGTAAAGGACAAGGTATCCCACTCTCTGCTTTCTCTATCTAAATGGAGATAATAAAATATTGCAATAAAACTCCCAAAACTGCTTTAAAAGAAAAGAAATGCCATCTACATTGAAGTCTCAGAACCAGAGTTTTCCCACTTAAAAATAAATCAATAACAAATTGTGACAAAATGACTTTCAAATAAGAAATCAAGAACAAGACATGTAAAGAAACCCTCTGGGTGTTCTATGTGCTAAACTAACAGCCAAAATGATGTCTAGTTTGCTGTCTGTTGTATCGCAAAACTATGCAGAGTGAAAACCAGGCATGTATTTACATGCATTCTTTAAATATCAGGCTTAAATGTAGGGACACCTTTGTATAAAGTGGCATGTGCTGGAGGCTCAATTAGGTAAGAAAAATTCTGCTTAGGTGAAGGCACAAGTTCCTGACAGACCAAAGTAAAGCATAATGAAGGGAAAGCAGTAGAGTGTCTTGGTTCTGTAAATCATTTATGCATTGAGAAGCACTGTTGCATGAACAGAATGAAACACCAAGAAGCTGGCTTAGTAAATGAAGAATCAACGAGATTAGCCAAACTTTTTCTGCAGAGCAAGTTCAATCTTGTTACATAACCTTTTGGATAAAGTGTGTTATATACAATATGTAGAGCATTCGAGCTCTACGTTTACCTTTCTATTTTGTATGCTGCAAGATACTGGTGGATCATTTGAAGTCACTTGGGGCAAATTTAAATGACTTTTATAATTGCCTTATTAAAAGCACACAAACAAACAAGAACCACTGACATGTTGAAACAGTTAAAAAAATACTTCTTTGAGTTCTTTCTCTGAAGACTCTGGAAAAGTGAAAAGATAATATTCTATCTGCTGCTGATAGAAGTGTGAAAACATCATCTCATTCTGGATTACATCTTGCTATTGTTGGAAAAAACTCCTCCCTTGAAGTATGTTAATCCATATTTTGCCAGGATTTTTTCTCCCTACTGGGAATTTTCAAAACTTTAAATAAGAGAACTATATTTTAAGACTAAACTATTGATTGAAAAATGCAAAATATGTATGTACTTGCAATAGCACTTGCACTGCATTTATAAAGTGATTGGTTATGACAGCAAGGGGAAAACTTATCCCCTGCTATTTGTAGTTGATCTACATAGGAATGTAAACCTGGGGCATAACACTTGCTTTCCGTGGTTTGTTTTTATTTTTTTCTTCTATTTCAATTAATAGATAAGAGGAAAGGAATCCTGTATACTCATAGTGATCTCTCTAGGGTTTTTTTTGCATAATCTTCATGTATTCTTTCATTTATGTGTGTTATTTACATCTGCCAGCATCAAGCATGAAGTTTGTGGAGTTTCTGTTTTTCTAGAAGTGAAAGTTAACATTATTCCTTCAATGACTACTTTCTATTTTTTGCTTCAGTTTCAGCTTTGACCTTGTGGTAGGTGGCTACTGTCCACAACCCCATTGTTCTGTTAGAAACAAGCTGTTTCTGCCTTGGATTTTGTCTGTTAAAACAGACTATACAAGTTCTAGTATTATCAAGAGTCTTGCAGAACCTAATTGAATATATGCCAGCTGGGAATTCACTCTTTTGTGCTTAGTTGATCTGGAATCAGACTCGTGTAGTCAACTGATGTCCTCTTCACTTAATGTGGAATTTATTAATTCCCACCATCCTTCTATAATGCAGGTGTTGCTGACTCATATCCTGCACCTCTTGCCCCAACCACCTTCCAGCTCAACTCTCTGCTTAGGTCAGTAAAGGACAGTAAAACTTTCACAGGTTAGCAAGACACAAGGGTGTTGCCTGTCAGACTGAGACAATGTGGTTCATTTGTCTTATTTTTCTTTCTCAAAAAAGGTCGCAAACCATTCCCCACAGAAGAGAAGTAGGAAATCCAGCACTCAGCTAAAAGACTTCTTTTTACATCTGGCATGGTTCTTGCCCTGACAAACATGAAATTCATATTGCAAACACAGATAATGCTGAGAGGGAAATGAGAGGTCAGCTATCCTAAGTCCTGCTGGTTCGTGTAATCCTGCAGAGACAGTCAAGTGGCAAAGGCAGCCTCAAAGGCTGGTCCAGTTGGCCCCATGTGCTGACCCTGGTCATACTGCTAGTGTAATTCAGCTGGGAACTCTTGAGTCCAGACAAGCAGTTAGGGTAAATCTGTGATTACACTAGAGGTGGAAGTGAAAAAAGATGGCAGGAGCCACAAGTGTGTGCTTTTCTGGTGGCTTTGAGCTGCTCAGGAGAGGATGATTACTACCATGCTTTCCTGAGAACTCTTGCCTTGAGCAGATTACATATTAAAGGTGCCAGGTGCCAAGTGGCAGAAACATGCATGTACAGATAGGGTGCTGCTGCTTGGTATTCTAGGCTGTGTGGGTTTTTTTGTATTCTAATCGTTAAAGAATTTTTTTTCCTTTCCAAGAAGTGATGAGCTTCCATTTCTGTGCACTGACACGTGTATAGCAGCCGTTCTAAAGATGACTTGGGAATAGCTGATCTTTCTGCTGCCTCGATGAAATCATTTCACCGTATGTGAATTCTCTCTGCTTTCTGCAGCTCTGCCACGTTGTGTCTCTGGCTACCAAAGTAAGCAGCGTGGCACAGTAAGATTTTCTTAGCAGTACTGCATCTGTCTTTGAGGTTGGGAAGAGAGGTGAAAGACTATATAGGTTAATATGAAGTCTTTATAGAACTCAAACAGGAAATTTTAATAAAGCATTACTTGTGTATGCCTCATATATCTAGACATGAAAAGTAATAGGGGAGAGTTTTTTATTCATTGGTAAAATCATTAGTTGCATAGTTGGCTTCACTTTCCCCTTCCTTACCCAAAACCCAAACTGCCAAGGTATTCCAGAGGGGAAAATATTTTCTCTGATGTGACAGCATCTTCCAGTCAGTTGGGGCACATCAGGGGTGCAGAGTGAAAGCCAATCACCTTCAATATCAACCTTGTTTGTTTGTTATTTTAGTCACTTTCTCCAGTGACTATAACTCAGAACAATAGATTATGGTGTGTAGTATTACATTAGATATATATTTGTTGTTTAACAGCTAAACACACAAATTTACTCAGTAGTTGAGCCATGAGAGCTGTAAGCCAGGATTAATATATTCTAGTTTTACTATGAATCTACGACTTGATCTAGCTATAAAGTACTTACAAAATTCAGACTGTGCCTGTGAAATAGGTTCTGCTGCTTTTAATGTGCAAGCAACATCAAAGTGCAATATATGCCAACAGGACAGGAAGCTTCTGGCCATGGCCACTGTGCTGTCTGTCTACATAATGAGTCTAAGGAAGCTGTCCTGTTAATCTAGTTGTGACCACCCATAGGCATTTTTCCTTCAAAAGGGTTACTGGCTGAGAGGGTTTCTTTTCTTTACACATACATGTAATCAATCCTGAGACAATATTATCCAGGTCAGCAGAACTTCGTAATGTTTTTCTGACCTGGGAGTCTTAACATGTGACTCAGGGGTTTTATTATTGGAAAGATATCCATTCATAATTAAATATGTTTTTATTGCATTTTAAAATATGATTATTATAAACAGCTGACTGCTACTGTAACTTTATAGCTAGAACCAGAAAATCTAAATCACTGTAAAACACATGTGAGACAAGTAAAAGGCTGTGTAGTTTACATGGCATGGATTTTAACTGTTCATGTAGTTTTAAAAGTCACTATGAGTTCTTTTAGGCTTTTTGTTCATTCAACTGCTTGTACCACTTCACTTATCTGTTTAGCCCTACTTCTGCTGGATTTGGTTAAAACTGAAATCTGGTTAAGAGGAACAGCTATATATTGCTCATCTGATAGTTCAAAATTTAAAATTTATTACCCTGGACAATTATTTTGTGATTGGCTAAGTTGTCAGTATTATACATACCTATGATTAGATAACTACTGCACTTTTCTGATTTCTTCAAATTGTATAAAAGATTTTGATGTCATTGTAAAAAAAGACTGCTGTTAAAGCTTTTATTCCATATAGGAAAGTCTCTAAAGTACTTGGTAGATTCTAAATTCAGTGTTTTTAAGTGCACTAAATCTTTACATCCTTGATAAAAGAACTCGAGAAAGAATCAAAATTACTTCTATGTTGTTTTAGAGTCAGAAGTGAAGACGAAGCCTAGGAGTCCTCCGAAGATGCCTCAGTTATTGCTTTAATGGATTCAGCTTTTGGATCTAGTAGCAGGAGCTGTGATTGTCCATTACACTGCAATACTATTGAGAGTACAATGAAAACCATTGGGTCTAATTTCAGGCTTAATAGCATCAATTACATCTCCTTTCTTGTGGAAAAACAGCATTTCAAAAGACAATTGTTCATACCACTGGGAGAACCTTAAAGCTGCCTTTAGATCTGTATGTCAGATCCCAGGGGAATGCTTCGTATAACATGGGAGGGTTTAGCGTTTTTGAAAGAGACCTGGCTCTAAGCAGTATCTGGCTGTTCTTCCTGAATGTACTAGGGTGCCTGTGGGGCAGGATCTGTTGCTCTAGTTCATATATAACCTGTTTTTTGTCTTCAATCTGGTGTATCTGTCTCTCTGGCCACAAGTAACCCAGAAGTCCTTCTTTGTTCCCGGTGCTTACTGTCATCAGACCCAACTGTTCCTTACTGGAGTATCTTTTCTTGTACTCCTTAACTCTTAGAATAAAATGATGTATGACCTATGCTGGTCAAGACTTCACCTTGCTATTTTAAAATTCCTTTTGAGAACTTTCCAGACATACTCATACTCATACAGAGGGGGTTCAAGTGGCAAGTGCCTAAAACATCTGAGAGAAATTCCTCTTCTTGGTCCAAGGTAAAGGAGATTTAACAACTATTTCCTGTGTTACCTGGTGAATCTGGAGTTCCCCTGGTCATCAGAGGGTTAATAAAAATGTCACCAAAGCCAAGAAACAGAAGTCTGTATTGAAGCATTTCTGGGGTTTGTGAGGAAGTGGGAATGTGCCTTGCAAATGGAGCATATTGTCTGCTTGATTACTTTCATATTACATCCCTTTTTCTACTTGTGTTAATGTCACCAGGAGAGGTAGTAGTTTTAAGTCTGTTTAACTTTCTACAGTAACACCAGAGTCTCTTTTTCCTTTGCCAAGAAGCAGAACTGGGGTTGTAGGGAATGAGGGAGAAGAGGTTTTGATTCTGTGAGGCAAAAGCCATTTGACTGAAAATGCAGTCCTGCCTTTATCAATATGAACTGTCTTGAGGTGAGATCTAAGGTGATGTATAAAGTATGAGTTATTTTCAGCTTTTGCATTTGGGCATACTTTAAAAGGGATTTTTAATTTGCATCTTTCAAGATGCTAAGAACACTTGCACCATCTACCTCCTTCTTCCTCTTCTTTGACTCCTCTTCTATTTTACAATCCAAAGACCTTTTGGAGGAAGTTTTCTGTGATTTAAGAAATCAAGCACAGCCAACTTGGGGCATTCTGTATCCTAGCACTTGAAAACAAAGGCATCTCTGACATTAGAGCCTAACAGATTTGCCAAGCAAAAAAAATACACAAGCATGTTTGCTGTTCATTTGTATAGTGTCCATTCACTTTTTTTTTTTTTTTTTTTTTTTTTTTTTTTTTTTGTTTTGTTTTGTTTTAAGCCAAAATCTTAAATTATTTCAGTATGGGCAGAAGCTATGCTGCTTGAAAAGCAGCTACATGTTTCCCACAACACCAAAGCCGTCCATCTTTGTTCCTACAGCTGGGATGCAAGTAGTGCATTCAGACTTATTGCAGGCATAAAGCAACTTAAATGCCTGGACTGTAGATCATAGATAATTATGTGCTAATAGTCAATAGCTGGGTGCAAATAGGGACAGGAAGAGGGTGTCAGCTGTGTCTGGAGAATTATCTGTGGTTCACTATAGCAAGGGTTTATGTGACTTGTAAAGCTGGCCATCTCCCCCAAAATGTTAGCTGCCTGGCTGTGAAGGACACCTGTGTGCCACTCCATCCAGCAGTTTCTTCCCCTCAGATGTGAGCCCTCTTTAGACCTCCAGACCTCAAATCCTGGCAGGTTTTGACACAATTGTATGTACTGGGAAACTGAGCTCCTGAGGTCAGGCCAAGGTGGATTAATGCAATGAGATAATGAATGGCCTGTGACAATGGGAGCGGATAGTTCACTGGGTCTCTTGGAGATCACTTGCTCTGTGAGGAAACAACAGCTAAAAAAATTCTCAGCCTGCTTATGGAATGGAAAATGACTGGAAAACTGGTGCTTAGTGTAACATTTAGGCAATGGAAGAAGTCAAGGCATCTTTTCAAGAATAATAGATAACAGATTGTGTTTTTCAGGTGATGTGGACATCCTCTGGGACTTTCAGGAAGTTCCTCTGCAAACTATGGCAGAAATGAGTGATTTTACTTTGACTGGTTTCTTCTCAGATCAGCTCTTTTGATCCATTTTTTTTAGAAGAGGGGTGGCATTGTGTATTTTGCCTTCTCTCAACCTGCCTGTTTTAGGGCTGCTTCTCATTTGTACACCACTTCCTCATGATAAATAAGTGCCTTGGTAAGAACTCTGTACCTTTCTATACAGAGCCTGTAGGCTGTGGAAAGATGCTGCATCCAGTTTTACACCCACTTTGAGTTTACCGGGAATAAAAAAAAATCTAGTTCTTTACCTTCTTTCACTTCCATTGCTTCTCCTTTTATCTTCTGGAATAGCTGGTGTATTGAAAGTGCATTTTTAATTAAATTGTTTGCATCTTGTATATGTACAATACATTCACTTTGAGGGCATTTTTATTACAGTAGGAGGGTGGTGATATGTAATAAGTCTCAAGAATAATTAAAACCTGTGTTAACTTGTGTATGTTTTCAGTGGTGATTGAACTTTGTGTTGAGTCTCTGCTGAGTCCAAGATCAGATCTTAATCAAGTAGAAAGGAAGGAAGGGAGTGATGGGGGAAGGAAAAGTTGGTTGTGGTTACCTTTGTAAGTTCTTGCCAGTTTAAGATAAACATCACCTGTCATGTTTATTTCTAAAAAGCCTTTTAAAAAAGTATATTGCTTCTGCTTACTATTTTTTAGGTATTTAGCTGCAGATAGTTTCTATGTTCAACACTTATTGAGGGACAAATGCAGACATTGAGTAATGTTATAAATCGACATTTAGAGATATCTTCACCTTCTCTGTATATGGATGTAGTCTCAGAATTTTGTTTGATGTTTACACTGAAGGGAAAAAAACAGTAACCTGGTAAGGCTTTAACTGCATCATGATGTGACAGAACAAAGATTTAAATAACTAGAGATTTCCCAGATAGAATATGGTATATATGTTTGATTTTTTTCCTTTTACTTTGGGGAGGTAGCAATGCACTCCAGAATCAGCAAGATGCATGGTTTTGACTTTCTGCAATAAATAATAATTAGTGCTTTGTATTCATCATGGCATACCAGATTCCAGCGTGGGAGAAGAAAAGGGCCTGCTTCAATAACAATGACTGGAATACTATTGCCTGAAATGCTGTGAAAAAAAAGTTATTTTCTCTGTTTTTGAAAAGTACAGTTTTACGGTTTCCTTGTAAATGATTTGACTTTGGTAGAGACAGCAGGTGAATTAACATGAATCACATGAGCTTTGCCAAGGATTCTATGACATTCATACCCAAGTCAAGCTGAGGCATGTAACAGTGTTTTGAAATGGATAGTAGTTCTGAAGATGTCCCTAATATTAAACCAAATTCAAGATCTGCACTGGAGGTTAAATGCTAGTTCAGTCTGCAGGAGTGTTATTTGCTCTCTGGAAGAGATCCATTTGGTTTAAACTTGTAAGTCAAGTAAAAGTTTATCTCATTAAAACTCCTAATTAAACTATTGAAATGTCAGAGCATTAATTTTTCTTATGTGAAGCAAGTTTTTAGTACCTTATAAAATTATTGTTAGTAAATATACTAGGCCAACCTTCACAAAAACTCAAGAGATTATTTTGCAAGTATGAGCTGGGGGGAAAACCCGAGAGGGACAGACACATTTCTTTTTTAGACTGCTAGAATTCTACAAGGTTGATTGTTACTTTTTCCATACAGATTGTGTCAGATGCTGCTGGACAGGGGGTTGCCATCACTGGGAACAATACTTTCAACAACTGGAATTGGCCTAATGCTGTGATCTTTGCTGCTACTGTGATCACTACAATTGGTAAATATTTGCTGTGTCAATCCTCCTAGCTGTAGTTTTCTGTAGGCTCTGGTGTGTTTGTATTCCCCCATTTCTGTGTCAAGGTAGCCACCGAATAAAGTCCCCATGGCTGAAGCTGCCTAAAGTATTGTTAACCTGCAAATTCATAGAGGAAAAAAACACGAGGGTTTTGGCACTCTCTCTGTGTGTGTACAGAGGAGTGTGCCTTTCCAATAAGGAATGGATTAAAGGTGCTGTTGGGGTTGGCTGGTGTCGTTCCAGTTCCATTGATACATGCACTTAAATTTCCAAATCATAAAATTCCAAAACAAAAGCTTAACAAAGCATTCCATTAAACTAATACCTAAAGCAAGTGCACATGAGGTTTTTGTATTGCTGTCTCGTTACACACACATGTCCTCTTGAGCTACTGCTAAATTATCTGTGTTTCTGGCTTGCAGGACTAACTAGACTTTTTATCCACTTCTTAAAAAACAGATGAAGCAGAACAACTGCTGTTTTTTAAATATCACTACTGATTTGTGCTTGTAAGGCCCTCTGTGCTGGAAGACTTCTTCCTCCTGTGATATATAGGTTTTCAAAACTCAAGATCATTTGCCTTCTGCTTTTACAGAAAAATCTTTGCTACATGATGTTGTTACACACTTGCTGCACCTACAACTGAAAACAAAAAAAGGAATGCAAAATAACCAGAGAGGACTGAATGTAGAAGTCTTAGTGTTAAAACATATGCAATATTGTGGTTTTCTTTATTATTTAAAATTCACAATACCCAGCTTATTATATAACTTATGAAAACTGTTGAAGTCAATAACACATCTAAATAAGAAAACTGACAGAAGTTCAGAAAATAGACTGATGATTTTAGAGCCTGAGTCTGTAATGTCCTGTTGGGTTCTGTGACCAGCAAAGAACTAAATTCACTTAAAATATCTTGCACTTACTTGCCTCACACTTAACTCAGAAGCTCTCACCCTGCAAAGGTACCAGGTCACAAGTTAAATGCATATAGTGGCTCTCTCACCTGGGAGCTGGCTTCAGGATGAATTTTGAGTTTCATGCCATAAAATTGAATCAGTCAAGTTTTAACAGTGCTGCTTAAGATTGTGACATCGTATTATTAGTTTTAAGATGAGCTTTATTTTCTATTTATCCCATCCTGTCCAGAAAAAGATGCACAAAATCTAGGGAACATTTAGAGTGCAGTAATGGAATGTGTTTGTTAAAGTAGAATTGGAAGGCATCCAGTTTCAGAAGATGAGTAGCTGGAGTAAACTAAATCACTTTTAGATGGTGAAGTAAGGAGTGCCCGACACAGTAGGAGCCCACACAATGTTGTTTTGTGCACAGGTAGAATTGCCTTGAGTTCTCCTCAACAAGAGCAGACAGAGGACATACTTTATCTCTTTCAGGTTACGGAAATGTTTCCCCAAAGACACACGCTGGGCGTCTCTTTTGCATATTTTATGGGCTTTTTGGAGTCCCTCTCTGCTTGACGTGGATTAGTGCTCTGGGGAAATTCTTTGGAGGACGTGCCAAGAGGCTGGGCCAGTTTCTGACGAAAAGAGGAGTAAGCCTGGTAAGCCCTTACTTGTTTACCCTTGAACTGTGTAGTTTTGGTGCATGAATTAAGCTTGTACTTCTTAACTTCCCTGCTTATCTCATCTTAATTGGACACTTGCATAAATACAAATTTTCCCAAATGGTGCTGCATTGAAAGAAATAAAAGAAGAATGGGGTCTGATGTGTTAGTTCTGCAAGAAGTTTAGCAAAATGAGATCACATAAAAACCTTTGGTACTACTTCTTACGTTAAAGACCCTTAGGGCAAATGTTCATGAGGCTCCATTTCACGGACGTTTCATTCAAGCTCCTCGGGCACAGAAATGAAAATAAGCTGTCCTGCTTGGCTCCCACCTGCCTGCATGCTAGCACAAATATTTCCTGCTGTGCAGTGAACCAACTGCAAAACAGTATTTCGTTCTGAGATACTGGCTTTTGGGTTTTTGTTTGTGGCATTTTGTTGAGGTTTTTTTTGGTGATGGTTTGTTTGAGTCTCTTTCTCCCCCTCCCTCCCCCACTGCAAGTGAATTCTCAATTCCAACTCTGCACAGAAATGGGAGGCAGTGCAGGATCATAGTGCCTGGAGGGCACTGGGAATGCTTTAGGTCCTGGTTTCAGGATCAGAGCAATAAATTTCTTATGTTTGCACCTTATCCTGGATTGATGCTGAGTTGTATCCCCATTCATCTGTTTAGCTCAGAAATAAGTTTTGCACCTTTAAAACTGATCTGAGAGTGAAGAGAGGAGGAGGAGAAGTGGTGGAATGTCTGAGGTGACTGAATTTGCTATCTAGAGAGACCCCATTCAGAGATCTCTTCCCAAATCTGCCCTAAACCAGGACACACCTGAGAAGAAAATACAGAAAATAAAAGTGAAATGTGTATATGCAGATTTGTACAGAGGTTGGCATGAGTGGCAAAGGGAAGGAAACAGATATAGGAGAGAAACACCTTAAAACACTTCTTATCTTCTATATTCAAATGAGTAAAAGGAAAATTAGAGATACTGATGACTTTTTAGACTAGAGTGCTGTGTTCATATCCCATGCTAATTTATGAAATACCAAGGACTCCTTAAACTCTTCCAAGAGCGTGAAAGAAAACTATGAGCAAATAATCCTTTTTGAGCAAACAGTTGTAAGAATAGGGAGTTCTGCCTAAAGGAAAAGAGTGTTTGCTTCAGTCACTTTTAGTTACTTAATTATGGTAGCTAAATTGTTAGCACAAAGTTGAAATATCTGCCACTGTCAGATGATTCTTGGTGCCATGGGTGGGGGGAAAAAAAAATTGAGCTATTTCCCTGACTTTTTCTTTTTTCTTCACAGAGGAAAGCCCAAATTACATGCACAGCTATTTTCATTGTTTGGGGTGTCTTGGTCCATCTGGTTATTCCTCCCTTTGTCTTCATGATTACTGAAGGATGGAATTACATTGAAGGCCTCTATTTCTCATTCATCACTATCACCACCATAGGATTTGGAGATTTTGTCGCGGGTCAGTAATTGTATTTTATGTATTATTTCATTACATGCATAGTGTGGCAATTCTACTTCCAAACTTTGGAAAAGATGTTTTCTAAGCTTTTCAGCACATTTTTCAGGATAGAACATTCCATTAACACTGAGTGCTGATCCAATGGACTAGTTGTCCATTGTCCAGGAGTAGTTGGACTGCTCTTCAGTGTTGATGTAGACACCTAAGGCCTTTATTAGGTTAATTTTGCAGCCGAGTTCTAGAGTCCATAAGTCCTTCTGGTGCCCCAAGATCTGCATTTCAGGCAAGGAGCTACCCTACCCACTATGGTAGCTGTGCACCTTTGAATGGGATCCAGTATACTATGCAGGATGTATAGGCATTGGGCAATGCTTTCTACACCTGCCTAGAACTAGTCAATGGGGAATGCTGAGCATATTCCCCTCTCCCTACTGAACCTCTTCTTTCTCTAAAATCCACTGCTTTGTTCAACACTTTGGTCCTTTTAAGTGGAACTCTGGATCTTTTTCTCTAGGAAGGTACCTATATGTACATATTTAAGTGGCAGGAAGAAGACTTGCAATTTTCAAACAGGAAAATGTTTACTTTTATCTCTTAGAAGGAGTGGATAAATATGCTTCATTTTTGTTTTGTTTGTCTAGTGGTCAGAATACGTGTGGCCAAAAAGTGGAAGATGTGGGCTCAACTTTTTCTTTCATTTCCCCACTTGCTACCTCTCTGACCAGTGTTCAAGTAACAAGGCTGTTTTAGTGAGGAAGAGATCAATTCTTAGGATCATTAGTTCAAAGATTTATCAGCTGTGAGTCTTCTTTCAGTAATGTTTTTATTTTTAATTTCCTGTAGGTGTAAATCCAGATGCAAACTACCATGCGCTTTACCGATATTTTGTGGAGTTATGGATCTATCTGGGACTAGCTTGGCTCTCACTGTTTGTTAACTGGAAGGTCAGTATGTTTGTGGAAGTCCACAAAGCAATCAAGAAACGGAGGAAAAAAAGAAAAGAGTCATTTGACAACCATCCTCGTTCTAAGAAACCGCTTCAAATGGGTACCTCAAAGGATGTCAATATTTTCAGCTTTCTTTCAAAGAAGGAAGAGACCTACAATGACCTTATAAAGCAAATTGGGAAGAAGGCCCTGAAGACAAGCAATGACAAAATGATTATAGTGGAAAATGGCAAACAGATGAATGCCAGTATAGATGTTCAGGTGACTTACACAAAGACAGAATCATTTGAGTATGATGAGGCTTCCCTGGACATTCAAAATGGTCACGTACTGAGACCGCTGCATGACAAACGTATTGGAGACAGCCCTCTAGAAGGAACCATGTTTGTGAACCAGCTGGACAGGATTAGTGAAGAAGAAGGTGAAATGTGGGATTCCAGAGACTATCGACCCTTAATATTTGAGAATGCCAATATAACATTTGTAAATGAAGATGATGATGAAGAGGAAGATATCTCAGATGACGAGGAAACGTCAAAATCCTCTATGGATGATAATCTTGCAGAGGAATCTGAAACTGCAAAAAAATTGGTAAAATTCCCATCCTCTGATGAATCTTCCTTTACCAATAATGAGCTAGAACTTTCTGTGCCTTATGAACAACTGATGAATGAATATAATACAGTAAGCAATGTGAAGGCTGCCACGTGAAGCATGTTGGACAGTGTTTTTTTGCTGAAATTGGTCAGTGCATATTGAACATAGAGCAAGGACAGAAGCATGTTTGGAGCTTCTCCTGTCTCTTTGAAAACAAAAACAAGTCCCAGACTAAGAAACTCCAATCTGCTTTTCCCATCTTAAGATGGCTTCTGAGCCCATCAGCTTTGTTTTTCTGAAAAACTTGTAAAATAACAGTTGAATTTGGAGTCCCACTCCTTTAGATTTTATGGTTCTTGAACAAAATTGAAAAGACTAGTTAATACACTGGATCTGCTCTGAGTTCATGCATTTCATTGAGGAAATAGTTTAAGAGTGTAACTATACTGTTGCAAGACTGTTTTGGGCATCAAATGTATTCGTTTACTCCATTAGCCTTTCACCTCTGAAAACCTGGATTTGAATCCTTCTTTTATCACAAATGAAATCTAGGGGATTGCCCATTGTTTAATTGTTACTGCCAAAAATATGGCACTAGCACGCTTGTACTTAATGAGAAACTTTGGATGGAATTCCAGGACACAGAGATCTGAGCTGGAGTGTGCTGGTAGACTGAGAAGGAAGTTTCTGAAACATCTCTGTAGAATATGTCAGTGCTTGTCAAATTACAGTGAATTCTAATTTCATAAATAACATATTAAAATTAGAAGTTCCAAAGGAGTGGATTGAGAAGGAGCCCTCTAACAAGGAAGAATCATCTGGGATGAAGCTCGCCAACGGCTGCGCATCAGCCCCAGCACTGTCAAAGAGTAAAGTGACTAAAAGACCTACTGATCAAAACATGAATGAGCACATGCAGGATGCAATGAACTTTTTTAGTGTTGAAAGTGTCCTTCCACTGTCCATTTCCTAAAGGAAATACTTGAATGAACATTTTACAGTATCTGTGTACCGGTGAAGTTTTATTGACGCTGTTCTTCGTAGGAAAAAATCACCTTGGGAAGCACAGATATTCTCCAAATGCCCTAATGCCTGTCAGAAGGGACCTGTAGCACTGCTGCTGATCTGGGCAGTGTGTTAGTCAGTATTGTTTGATTTTCCTCCCTGCCTTGGTACTTCAAACATGACTTGAATGGGAGATGATTTTTGAAACAGTTGATTACACTTTGTATATTTTGTTTTGTTTTGTTTTTAGAGTTTTACCTGTGTGTGTATACAATGGTTATTAAATCCCACTTGATAGAAGGTTGGGCAGTATCAAACCTTGGGCAAACTGAGATGTGATCAAGTGACTTTAGGCCATAAGGCACTTTTTTTAGAAGGACTTTGGCTCTAAGCTTCTGGAAGTATTATTTTTTGACTTTGAAATGGGCTACTCACTAGAAGGAAGCATGTCTGTTCATAACATGTATGCTCAAATTGTTTTGACTACAAAGAAATGTTACCATGGTTTTATTTTTCTTTCTTTTTTTCTATATCTATGCATTAACCCTGACAACTCTTTCAAATGAGGATCTTGGTTATATACTGGCAAAAGGTACTGAC
>VZTB01013331.1:502552-563106 GCA_013397245.1 Thryothorus ludovicianus
CAATATAATCTAGACAGCCTACATATCGAATCTTTAGGGTACAGAAAACTCCCACAGTGGAATATTTTTAAGCAGTAGAGAAATCCATAAATGCCACTTTCCCAGTTGCAGTAATTCCAAATAAACGCCAAAGCTGGGACTATAAAAATACCATAGATCAATGTCAGGAACCATTTATGTAGAGCACTTGACTGTAAGTGGCCTCAGAATGCCACTGAGAGGGGAGGAGCAGGAATGGGGTCTCACAACACCTCTGTGCAGAAGCCTCCACCATGAAATTTGCCACTTGTGTTATGAAGGAGTCTATAGAAAGCTGATAATGCATGAGAGAATAAGCTCATAGGATGGATGCTGCTGGTACCACGTGCCATAGCTGAATTCTTTGGTGCCAGGGAATGTAAAGGGACCATTTCAGACAGGGACAATTACACGCACAGAAGAACAGACCATGAACAGCAGTTGCCAGTGGCCCCAGGCAGAATTATCAGAGGTATTTCTATAGTTTGCATCACTCTTAGCTGGTTAGTCTTGAACTGAAGTAGAGAAGTCTTCTTCAAGTATCAGGGATATCTAGCAGCACCAAAACTGAAACGCAAGGAATGAGAAACAGGACTAAATAGAGACAGTAACCATCTAGAACTTTGAAAAGGATGAGGAAAATGGAGCAGCCCTTGAGGCAGAAAGGTAAATAAATTATAAAAGAAATGCCTCATAAAAATAGGCCTTGCTCTGCTAAATTAATAGCTAGTTTGTCATTTGTATGTGCAGCTTAAGCAGCTTTCAAGTTTTCATGTGAAAACAGTGTCGGGAGTGAGAGTTTGTTAACACAACAAACTATTCCTGAGTGAAAAAAAACTGCACCTGCAGTAAATAAGAAATCTGTCTCATGGGAATCAGGGAACAAACTATGTAAACTAACCAAGAATAGAGAGATTTGATGGACATGCAAAATACCTTTTACTAACCAATGGGTGAAGTGCGTGCCTTTGGTGAAAGGAATGTATAAAAGGGAAAACATGACTGAAATAAAAGTTTTTTTCTGCCTTGAAACTTTTGGTAGTTACTGTGTCTACAGCAACAAACCCTCACTCCAGAGCACCTGCATACAGCAGGTAATCTATGTGAGGGGGAATAGGAAACTATGTCAACTAAAGGTGAAAAAAATTCTTCCCCATGTCATGCTAAACAGACCTTTGCTTGGGCTTATGTTCAGGCTGGGCTAATATTGAAGTGGGAAGGATAAGAACATGAGTTTGGGTGGATTCAACAGTTTTAGAACATTGTCTCTTGTATTTCTTGTTGAGCTGAAGGCCCTGAAGTATCCCTGTGCACTGGGACTCTGGGATGGGACTTGTTCCTTTAACAAAAGTCCACATACAGGGCATGTGCCACTATTTGCCACCTGCTGGGAAAGGACTTTGAAGAAGCAAAAATTGTCATCACCTCACAAGAAAGAGTTGTTTCCTCCCTCCCACTGAACCACCACAGTGATCCTCAAGGGTTAAAAAGGAGTAAACCTATATCTTCATACTAAAGGTCTCCATTATATGACATTTAAACAAAGAATGATGTCTATATGCTTAATGAGAAGTGTACAACCCTCTCTTGTTGAGAAGGCTCTCTGGGAGGGCAGCTGACAATTCTTGGAGCAATAACCTTGT
This sequence comes from Thryothorus ludovicianus, assembly GCA_013397245.1. Taxonomy (NCBI): domain Eukaryota; kingdom Metazoa; phylum Chordata; class Aves; order Passeriformes; family Certhiidae; genus Thryothorus; species Thryothorus ludovicianus. Next base: position 504,214 of record VZTB01013331.1, read on the forward strand.
TCCCTGTTGTTACAGACCATGAGGTGTCTCACCTCTTGCTGCTGCTCTACATTCACCCATCTTCTCACAAGGGAGACAGTGGTGCTGTTTCCCTCAGGATCAGACCAGACCAGGAGGGTCTCCTTTGAAGAATCTTTCGTGTGAGGTTCATTTGCTCTTACCCATTTTCAGTGCTATTAAAGCCTTGGAAGGCCATGGAGTGTGAGCAGAGCTCTTTTCTCACTAATGTGTGACTTTTTGCAGTGAGCAAACCCACATGACACTGTACTGACAACAAGTAGCTGTCTGGCTGTACCTCTGGTGAAATCTACTGGTGCTGTTCCCACCACCTTCCTCAGCAGGTTCTTTTTACAGGTAACATAGTAGTTTTTCTTACACGTAAGATGCAACTCTCTGAAGTTTAATTTTTGTGATCATTTTATGTTCCCACTAGCAAGAAGAAATAATTGGTTCCTGTTCCCATCTTTATTTTAATTTTTCACTGTCCTGGGTGCAGAGGCCTCTGGGCAGCAGAATAGGAAGAAACAAAAAACAGAATTAATGAGAAAGAAACCAACATGCACCAGTAGAGAGCCTATATCAGGAAATTCTTAAAGTCCCATTCTCCCATCTCAAGAAAGTAATTTCAAACATTTTAAAGATAAATAAAATCAAATAAAATATGTAGAATAGCCTCAGAATTACAACTGTATGAAAGGATCTGAGAGGTTTCAAAGATTCTCCACCAAGCACATCAGATGTCTTCCAAAGCCGTAATTCCTGGGATTTATGAGCAAAATTATAATGTGTGAGAGATGAGAAATATTGTTCCACTCCCTAGGATCGTGGGGCTAATATAGACTCTTGCATGGGATCAGGTCATCAGAGTTTAAGGAAACTATAGGTAAACTGAGATTACAGCAAAAAGAAAATGTTTTAAGAAAGGATGACAGTTGAGAAAGTCATTAGAAAAAGCTGAAAATGCATTTGTTCAGAATAAAAAAGTAAACAAAAAACCAGTACACATAAGTTTTCTGATGGGTAAAAGACTGCTGAGCACTGCTAAGCAGAGGCTAAACTGTTCTTTTGTAGGCCTTGGAGAAAACAATAAAAGAAATCTGTCAATATTGCAATAAACATGACAGAGCCTAGTGCTGCAACAACATGATTCCAGCTGTAAGAGCAATAAACTTCTAGATGGACGTGGACTTTAAATTCTTGGAGAATCTGCAAAAGGTTTAGGCAAACAGCTAAGCTGTCAGGGATAGTCTGGCTACATGTATGGACACCCAGTACAGAAGGGCATATTCAGTTATTTCTTGAGGTCCTTTTCAGCTGTAGTTTGTGTCCATTCTAAGTTTGTAAATGTTTCTGTAGTTTGTGTCCATTCTAAGAGGTCTGATCTTTTTTTATCACTCTCTAAATGATTGCTCTTATGCATTAGGGTTACTCAGACTAATGCGACTCTGCTATAAATCTGATGCAATATTTCATATGAATCATAGAAATAACATATTCTCTTCTACTTACTTAACTAGCTGCCCCAACATGGTTAGAAGGTACTAACATAAAAGAGAACAAAAATATGTAAATAATAAGAAGACAAGGAGACTTCATATCCTTTCTATTTCCTGCACTTCCTTAGTTGTCAAGGCCACTGGAAAATAGTGCTGTGTGGGATCTTCTAGTTCATTATCTGTCTCTCCTTTCCAGTGTCAGATGTTTGGATATAATAGTGTTTGCTTTCCAAGCAGCTTCTCCTTGAACAGTATGTCCTCCTTGCCTACCTTTTCCTCACACTCCATAGTCATCTTCCATTGCTTTTCAGCCACATGTTTGGATTTATGTGACTCGGATGAAGTGGTTGTACTGTACATCAGTTGTCATGCATGTAAAGTTACAAAAGTTATCTCTTGATTATAGTCCCATGGATTCTAAATTTGGTAGCCTTTCACTGCTGTGTAACATGTCCCTCTTCATTTAGCTCACCGCTTGATAGAAGGGATAGAAAAAGAGGGAGAAAAATTCTGTGGAAGACTTTGCCTTCCAGAGGAGCACAGATGCAGTCACAGCTAAACAGCAACAACTGGTGTCTCAGAGGAACATCACTCCCTGCATGGGTGACAGAGCTGGCAAACCTCTTGACTATTGGGAAGTGTTATGAAAAGATCTCTTTTAGGAAAAAAAGCAAGAAGCTTATTTACAAATCACTTCCATTTGTATCACTGGTTTGGTTTACTTTTTGTTTGTTTGTTTGCTTTCCTTTGAAAGTTTTTACAGCAGCTCCTGAGATAGACATATTTATAAAATGTTACGCTATTTCTGTTTCTGGAGCAGAGGAGGTCAGACACCGATAATTTGCTTGTAGAGAAAGGAAGTTTATTGTAATAAACTTCTAAATCAACTGGGCATATGACTTGAAGTTGCAGTGAAAAGAGAAAACAATGCTTTACTAAGGTGTATTAGAGAATATCTGAAGTACTTACTGACATAAATGATGTTTTATTTAGCTCAGAGAAAGTATCTAAATAAAAGCTGCCTTTCTTATTCTTAATTTATTGTTATTCTTAATTTATTGTGTTATTTGGATTACAAAACCTTTAAAGATTATTTGTACTATGGCTAATTCCATTTCACCAGAATAGAGCCAAAAAATTTCTTTACCCTTGTATTATTTAAAGTTTTCTGGCAAAGAAGAGGGAAATGAGGTCCCATATGATATCAGTGGAAGACCCTTCCTTGTAGCTCAAGTTAAGCAGCAGTTCAGGAAAGACAGTGGGAAAGCTGATGGAGAAGTGGGGGTTGGACCAGTGTAACAGAGCAGCCTCTGTTCACCACAGATACAGCAGCCAGGCCTGTCCCTTTCCTAGGCATGGAGGGGACAGGCAACACCTCAAGCAGGCAGGGGCATGTCTGTCCCACTGAAGACAGACTCCTGTGCCTGAGTCCTGCAAGGCTCCTGTCCCAGTGTGGGCTCACCACCATGATCCACAGCACTTGCCTGTCTCACGAGATGGGAGAAGGAGCTAAGAGAGAGGTCCTGGAGCACTCTTTTCCCCAGACTCCCATACATTTTTGCCTTTTCTCTTAGCTCATGCAATTTTTCTGCTCTGCTGGACAACCTGTGCGATTGCCTAAAGCCATCCTTGCCCTCTACTGGCACCCTGTAGAAGCACAGGAGCACATCAGGCAACAGCTTCATCTCTTCAGCTAGTCAAAATCCCTGGGCAGGAGGAGAGGGTACACAGATTCCCTGCAGCTCCTCATGGGATGGGGAGCAAACCTGTGCAAACACTCTGTGAGCAGCCTCCTACAGCATCTGTAGCAGCAGCGTCCTGGTGAGACAGGGCACAGCAACTCCTTCTGCTCGTTCTGTCCTGATGTTTGCAAAGGGAAAATCTGTCACTTATTACACTGGAATCTGATTTCAGGTTAGTGGCAAAGAAACCAGTCTAGAAAACAAGAAGTAGCTCTGCCAATTGTTGTTGGCAGTATTTTTTAACTTGATTTCTAAGGAAAGTACAGTCCAGTAGGTTTGTAAGCTCAGGGAACATGAACAAGAGTGGTCTAAGGAAATTGCTTGAATGGCTACCATGGATGTGCAAGCAGGCTGGTAATGGTAGGTGGCACTTCTAACCCTGAAGGGTCACACAGTGCTTGAACATACTGTAGGCTTGAATTGTTGCACTGACTCCTGCTGGAAAGCCAGTGTTGGGGTGGCTGCACCAACAGTATGGAGAAGTCTGAGACTAAGTAGAAAAAGAATTGTATTCACTTGAAGATATGTGACACATTATCTTGACAACAGATTACTGGATGAATGGAGTGAGCACACCAACACCACTGACCACAGTTTCAGTGTTCAGGCTGACCTATTCATAGAATCACAGAAGCATAGAATGGTTGGGATTGGAAGGGTCCTTAAAGATTTATTTAGTTCCAACCCACCCTGCCATGGGCAGGGACAACTCACCCTAGACCAAGTTGCTCAATGCCCCATCCAGCCTGGCCTTGAACACTTCCAGGGACAAGGCACTCACAAAACAGTCCTGTCTTGCAAGGTTTGGATGGATCTTCCATATCAACCCCAGCTGTAAATTCGATTTACAATAGATTTGATTTATATGCTATGAAAAGGCTCACAGACTAGCAATAGCCATCTAACTATTGCAAACTACTTTATATTAACATGTCAAATAAGCTACTGTTGGTCACTGTAATTTTCTAAAATTCAAAATATGGAAAATAAATATGAATCTATATACAAGTAATAATTTTCAGAAACTAATTGTTCTCTTCCTTTAGTTTGTTTGTCCATAATAACAAATAACAATGTACACCTCCAGCAATGGCACAAATAAATAAAAAGCAACAATTATTTTACTGGAGAAGAAGTGTTCAAATGGCAACTGTAATTCAAAACTCGTAATGCCATTTGTTCTCTTTAACTTTATATGTTTAGCTCAAATTTGCCAAAATAACTTTTTTTAATAAATTTTGATCTTGTCTTACAACAGCAATTGGAAAAACTAGATTATTCTTTGAGACAGTGTCAATGTGCACATTACTGGGGATATATGTGCATGCCATCCGCCAAGATCAGACATTTTGCCTTGCCCAAAACCATAGAGCAGTGCCATTTGGGTTCTAGTTTCCTTAGCCACTCCCAGTTTCACTTCTAGTGTGCTTTTCTGCAAGCCATTTTGATCAGTCTCCAGCCTCCATGTCTAAGATGGAATTCTCTTGCACCTCTTTAAATCTGCTTCTGTTTTTTGCAACCTCAGAAGCTCAAAACAAAGTAAGCATCTCCCAACACCTCAGAGCTAGCAAGGTCTTCAAGAGGAGCTTTGTGCTTTGGCCTTCATCTGAAGAAGCTGCCATTGTGGTGGTGTATCACCCTTGAGCCATAGGCAGGGAGCCTCAGCATTGCTGTTGGATCCTGCTTCAGCACTAAATAAACTTGATTTTTCCTCTGCTCCACCTGGAAAGGTGTCTTTATCCTGCTCATGACTTACTGCATTTACTGCATTTACAAGCATTTACCTTGAAACTATCTGATCTATCAGCATCTGACTTTACAATAACCAACCCTTCCCATGATCTTGCCACTCAAATTTATGTCTGAGACAGATGTGACCAGGACTTCACCAGATCCTCTCAGCACCTAATACAAATATTTTGCATTCCACATACTCCTTTGAAACTAGTAACAGATAGTAACAGATAGTGTTCTTTGGAACATATTTTGGCAGAGCAGCATGTTTAGCTTTGCATCCCAGACATCACTCCCATATGGCATGGTTCTGGCATTGTTCTTGGGAATAGAGGTGGCTCACAGAGAGCTCATATACATCAAAAAGCAATCAAGACCTTGGTATAACTTTCAAAATCCATTTCTTTTCTCTCATTGCTTTTTGTATGGATTATAAGGAATTTGGGGAACTGATTCGCTACCAAAATCAAAGCACAGTGCCTTTGTGTCCTGTAGAAGTGTTTACTCCTCTGAACTAAAATAACAAATGTAAGTATCTGAGATACTCCATTTGGTTACCCTAAAGGCTGGAACTTACTCTTACTTTTGAAGACCTTCAGAAATGTCCTATACTACCCCTGCTGAATGAATGCAGGTGCTCAGCTATTTACTTCATGTTGATCCTTATCTCCAGCTTCTGGTCTCCCACCCTTTTCAGCTAAAGATGTTTCTTTCAAGATTGTGTTGCACAGAGATGTTTCTTTTCTACAGTCCTGTCTGCAGCATGGAAGAAGCAGTAGAGAAGCACTGTTTTGGGATGTAAGTACAGACATTACCATCAAGTTTCACTATAGGAAAGATCTGAGGCTTTTGGTGAGTTTGCGTTAGTTACCAGTGCTTTCATGGGAGAGGCAGCCCATTGGCCAATGAATTACACAGCTCAAAAGACATATAAAAATGTGTCAAAATATCATCTTATTTATCAAATAAACATCTCATGGATTACTTGCTTTCTTGCCTGTAATAATCTCCAAATGCACCCTGCTTTCATAAGAAGTGACATCTTAGGTAATTTAATTTTAATAACAGCTGAGAAACTGTATTTTTTTCCCCAGTTTTTGTATTAGGTAGCAATATCTTTCAAACTGACCCTTTGGTTACTAATGTCTTCAATTACAAAGGAAGAGAACTGATTTTCCTCTGTAATTCACAAATGAGGCTCTTATTCACCAGTAGCAAGAGTTTCTGAGATGAAAGCAAAAGACATCTGGTCTATTGAAGTCGGCAGCAGAACTCCCACTGCCTGCAGCATTGTCAGACTTTCACACTGAGAATCAGGCATATCCTAATCTGTCCTGATCTTTTATGCAAAAGACTGGTAAAACAGCATTTAAAGATTTATCAGATTAGACACATGAACACTCAACAAATCAAAGGCCTTTTAAAGATAAAACTTCTGCCTCTATGAGGCCTGAGTCATAATGTCTGAATGTTTGGAGACTGTGACTTAATTCTGCTGAGAGGTTTACCTTGTTCAGGCCAATGATCTCACTGGAGCTGATGCCTGAGGAATCATGCTGGCAGCAGCAAAACACAGGAGGCAGTTTACCTCAGCAGTCTGAGGCAGCAAAAGTTTGGCAGGTCTGATTCCCCATTGACTCTTCAGATTCACCAACTCCCATTAAATTAGGTATTTTGTTCCTTCTCTCATTGCTGTCTAGATATACTAGGGAGGTTTGCTTATGTGTTTTATAGACATGCATTAATAACTTAATCTTTGCACTTGATAGATGTAAAACCATCAATTTGCCTAGAGCAACTCAACAAGGTCATTTCCAAAGCAATAAAATTTCTCCCTTTTATTCTTCCTACCAAGGGAGTACATTCCTGGTTTCTTTCCTTTGGGAACAAAATACAGCATGGAGAGAAACAAATAATTAAAATACAGTGTGGGGAGAAACAAGTAACTTTTTTCATTTGTTGAAAATTTGTTTTTACTTAGTTTGACTGATAACAGCTCTGCACTTGAGAAAGGCCATGTTTCAGCTCCCACTGACAGATGCACAAGAGATGCACCCTTACTGCCCTGTAATTGCACAGTGAAGATGTATGTCTGGCCTGCATACTTTTTTGAATTTTTTTCTCATCCTGCATCCAAAAGAAAAGCCTGAAAATAAAAATGCCAGAGCAGAGAGTATCTTCGCCTTCTGTACAATCAGGCATATTCCATGGGCATCACAGGCACATTTTCACAAATACATCCAGCTTCCCTTTAAAACAAATGATTTTGGCTCTAGAAGAAGACTATTCCAAATTCTCATTCTTTTGGGGTCTGGAAATCTGTTTTCCAGCAGGGTTCTATTCCTGACCTGTTCTTACCTATTTTTAGTAAGCTAACCTTATCCTTTAGCTTAAGTATCTCTTCCTTTTGAAGTGTTATGGTTCAGTGTATTTACTTACAGTAATTGTATCCCCACTCAACTATTTTGTGCTTATTTTGTTAGACTAAACAAGCTGATGTCCTTCATCTTCTCCTTAACCAGCATATTTGCCTTTTTCTGCTCTACTCCAGTGTGCCCAGCAGTAGTCAGGAATTTTTACAGATTAAAGCTCATCATAAAGATTCTTCTTTCACACCAGGAAATTTAACAAAGAATCTTCTATTACAGCAATAAACTCTAGGTGCTATTGTTATCAATACTATTGCTATTTTATCAATAGCAATAAATTGTACTGTATCTGTTTTTCTCTAAATCTAAATGCAATAGATGCATTTAGTTATTTCTTCTCCCCTTTCAAGGGAATGCATCAAGTCAAAGCATCATTTTGTGTCTTTAGTTTACTGATTCTCATTTTTTCCAGCTAGAATCATAATCCTGGAATCAAAATCAGTTAGTTCTTTATGATTCACACTGTGTTTTCATATTTTTAACATACTTCAGTGTATGAGAGCTGACATCACATTTGAGGTCAAACTTAACTCAAATTTGGCTGAAATTTCTTGAGCTTCTCTAGAGGAACAAAACCAAATCCTAGATATTCCAGGAAACATTCCCACAAGCAGCAGAATGGAGATTAAAAGCAATAGTTGATTTAATCTGAAAAACAATTCTTTTTGTGTCTCAGTTAAGAGGGCAGGAGGGAAAACAACAGCAACCACAGCTACAAAACCCTTGATGCAGGCAAAATAATAGCAAAGAAGTGCATTTTCCTCTGGTATGCTTTACACTGCATGGGGATTGATTTGAGCTCTGTTACCAAAGAACTGCAGCGTTGTGCCTCGTCAGGGGTGGGGAGTGCTGACAATACTCCATGTCTGGAGAAAAGCCCTAAAACAGAGGAACAGTACTCAAGGCTGCAGCTGGGGCTGGGGACACAGGCTGAGCCCTGAAGGCAGCCCCAGAGAGACTCTGTACATCTGAAATGTTTTTCTAAAGGCTCTGAAGACACCCTAAAACCAGGGATACTTTCACCAGAGGGGTGAGAGGAACTGTGCTGCCTGTGCTGCCTGGTGCCATTGGTGCACAGACACTGCTGAGCTCGTGGCTCTGGTGATCCACCTCTCATCCCAGATCCTGAGCTCAGCTTTCAGAGTGGGGAAGGCTGTAATTCCCAAAGCACCTGGAGACAAATCAGCCAAGCTTCTTATGTCAGTCCTGTGCACACTGCATGACTTCTGTGAGCCTGGACTATGGCATTTTACCTTTGGTGTGAAATCTGTCTAGATCTGCCTTCACTTAGCAAAAAGTCAATTTCCAGCCACTGTGATTGCAAGGGAAACCTAAACACAGATGCATTGGTATTTGCTACCTGAAAAATGGCTCTCTAAGCTACTCTGCTCACCTTAGCAGGTATCTGAGTGTTAGTGACTTGTGGTGGCAATGAAATATTGGCGAATTTTAGGAAGAAGAACCAACTAACTTGTTTATTGTTTTCATCCCACACTCTCTCTCCCTCCCTCACAGCTGCTTAAATAGGCAGCTGTCCTCATTCCAGCTCTATCTCCTTTTGATAATTCTGAAATACCGTCATATTTTTTCAACCTAATTTTCCAGCACACAGAAGTTTTGAAAGTGTGGAGAATTGATAAACCAGATTGCACTTCTGCATATAAATATTATTTTTCCACCTTTCTCAAATATATGCTTAGTTCAGTAAATGAATACACATTTAAATAGAACAGCAGCTGAGTTTTCTCTTTCAATTTGTTCCCAATGTTCCCAAATCTTACACTTTGCTGTAAAAGTGGACCTAATTTGCTGAAACAATAGCTGATTTAAGTAAACATCAAGCATAGCTGCACTGCCAGGATCTGTGTGGTGTTGACTTTTGGTAATGGAACATCATTTTCCTGTCATGAAGTGCTTCATGTGACAAGGACAAAAAAATCTGAGACCTCAGTGTGGAAAACAAAAACTGAATTTCACTGGCAAGCAGATGAAAGCTACTTCTTTCTTTTTTTCTTTAACCTCATTCAGAGAATGTACAGTAAGAAAATCTTAAGGCTATCAGTGAAAAATATTGATACCAGAAACTTCTTCCCACCAAAATGTTCACCCTGTAAACTTCTGCAAACATATAAAAGTATTTAAAGATATGTCTGGCTATGGAATTATCCAACATTTTTCTTAATGTCTAAAACTCAAGACAAATGAAAATACTTGTGAATACTTTGGAAAGAAGGGAACATCAGCATGAGGAAATGATCTGCTTAAGGGAATCTGTTGTTCTTCCAACAGCTCCCAATACCTCTGAGTGAAACTTTGAGGTTTCCTTTACTTCTACATCTAACACAAGGATAATCTGTGTTGATGTTTACCCACACTAGATTGTCCTTCTAGTCGCCTGGGTATAGATGGTTTTGATTGTGAGAGGTCCTTATTCCTACAGAGAACTTCAGGTCTCAAAAATACTTCTAGAAGTGAGAATTTGGCTTTGAGTCTTGTAATAACTGCTGAGCATCCATCATGAAGATACACATCAGGCATTTTTAAATATAAGTATTTCAAAATATCTGCAGGAAGATAACGCAACAGGCAGAAGAAATATTGGGAGAGACTCTAATGGAGCCTGAAAAGAGACACCAGCTCTTAATGAGTCCTTCCTATGGCATCTGTGACTCTTGACTGGGCTTGCTTCCTTACATGTATCACCAGGCTTGAGTTACCCACCCTACGTTATTTTGATTAATAGATAAAGCAAGGGCTCTTTGGAGTGCTTTGAAATCATCTCGATCAAAAGAGCTTCAAAGCAAAGAGCAATGTTTATCAATGTTATCACTTTACTGTGCTGGCAGACTCCTCATATGTATTGCTAATTTCTGTTTGCTTCTTGTCCCCACCTCCCCAGAGTGACAAGTATGGAAAAGGCAGGCAGGTACCACATATCTTAACAGCACTTTCAAGTAAAGACAGATGGAAATGGGAGGGGGAGAGCTAGAGACAAAGCAGGGAAGATCACTCATCAGTTTGCATCTCTAGATGAGTCTTCACTGGCTCCTGATGTCCTTCCAACCTGGACCTCACCTGAAGGATAATTTCAATCTCAGAGAGCACCACAACCCTCAGTGCCATGGCTGAACTTCCATGTAGTTGTCAGTGTAACTGATAGAGACAGTAAATTATGGCTCCCCAGTTTAAACTGAATTTGCTGGTTCTTGCCATCTGCAGGAACATGTCCTGAGCACCAAGTGATTTAGAGCAATGCTCTGAATAATCAAAGGAATAATGTGTGCACCCACTGCTGTATTATACTGATGCATATGATAAATGAATTGACCTGTAATTTCCTGCAGCATTAGCTAGAGCAAGTATTTCCTTTTGTAGATTGTATTTATGGAAACCTGACTGTAGCGGGTCAGAGTGACTTGATACATGGCTGATGCAAGCAAAGATCTTTTTAAGGTCAGACAGGCTGGGAAGAAGCTTTCCTCCCATCAGGCTCAGACATTGTTCTGTCACTTCATCTTCTGCAACTATGAGAAATCCAGGTGTCTGGTCACTGTCAGTCAGACAACAATCATGCACGGATAGTCACAGCTGAATTATTATTTGCAGCAGTCAAGATGTAGCTATTCAGAAGTGCCTTAGAAAGGATCATCCCAGGTCAGTGATGGTAAAGCAGTAGCACTGGCATCCAGTTCAACACAGGCAAAATTTGGACCAGCCATAACATTTAATATTTATAAGAGCAAGTTGATAATGAAAATCAGTAGATTTCCTGCCATTGTTTTAATATTTTTTTTTTTTTTGAGATAGACAGTACAGAAGTGTATCTGTGTATAAGGAGATTCATACTTTTATCCACTTGGGAAAGAAGAGGAAAAATTCATATAAGAAAAATAATATGCTAAAGGCAACTATCATCTACCAGCTGCTGTCTCTGTGAGACTAAAAGAAATTAATAATCTTCCTGATTGCAGACAGTCTTTTTAAAAAATATCAATGGTCAGTATCAGTTGTCCTAATTCGTACGATAGCTTACATAAAATCCTCAAAGTCCTTACTGAGCCCAGGCTCAGGCTCCCAGCCACACTCCTGTGCCACTTCTGTGCCCCACCAGGACCCAGCTGTGCTATCAGGTACCTGCCCTGGACAGTCTCTAGAAAACAGAGAGATTAAGTATTACCTGAGCAAACTTCAGTGCAACTATCTTTATGTAAACAGTTCGCTGCAGTAGTTTCCACCTTCCCCACCCCCATTTTCCTATTTGTCTCACAAGCAGGGGCTGGGGAAAACATTCCCCACCCTCAGACAGAAGTAATTTTTTGAGCATGAGTTGTACATATTTTGAAACTTTGTACTATGAGTAACTCTCTAGAGCCTCGTCATGGTCCAGCCCAAATATCCAATGCCAGCAAATTTCTGATATGCCACCCTACATCCCTTGCACTTCCCTTTAATTGCTTTTCTCTTCCCTTCTGCCCCTGACCAGACTGCTGGGAGGGTTATGGTAGTAATAGGAGAGAAATGGAGACACCCCGAGGGGTTGGTATTGTCATATCCCTGGCTCTGAACCCTGCCCTTCCTCCCTCCTGCTTTTCATCTTCATGCATTTGGATACAAAGTCTTCTGTTTTGCCTCCTCTAGGGCAGGATTAACCAGTCTTCCTCGCACTCCAATCTGTCCTCTAGCAGAGGATGATAGGCAGCTTCATCACCCTCCACCTCCCACCATTTCCCTCTGCCACCACGTGCTGCTGCCCACAGCAGGCAGTCACCATCAGGGTGTATCCTGATGTGTCCTGACGTTGATGCCTCTTGCTAACTGTAAAAAACCAAACCCAGTGATTCCACAGAAGAATGTCTCCATTAGAAACTGGGAAAGCACAGAAGGCAGTGTGTTGGAGGAAAAAAATTGAGAGTCATTTCTACTCCTTTGCTACAGCCAGGATCTGCCTGATGTTTTTGCAATGTTCACAGCACCACCTATACAGATGGTCCTTCCCTCTCCCTCTTTAACTGTGCACAGAAGAAACCAGACACTCGGCTGCCGCCATGGTTTCATCACTGCAATGACAAAAGCTTACCAGCGTGTTTGCAATAAGCTGCCTTTTTTCTGCCACCTCAGTATAAAATAACCCCCTTCTGCTTAGTAAGTGTAACCAAGAAATTTCAGACTGAGGTCACCACTGCCTTACTAAGAAATATACAATCTCCACCCAAATGGACGGAAAGGGTGATTGTTCCTTGGGGAAGGTGACTCAAGGTTGGTGGCAATGCAATGTGCCTTTTGATCACTATGTTAAACAAACAAAGTCTACAATGGAGAACGCCTGTATTCCTTCTGCAGAAGAGGATGTTAACTGTGTTGCCAAACACTTGCACAACATGTTCGACTGACAGATGCCCAAATACTGTGTAAGAACAAAGATAAAAAAGAAAATCATAATCATTAGCAAATATTTGAAATATGCTTGCATTATAAATCCTGCTTTAGTGATTGTTAGTGGTATGCAAAATCAAGGAATCAATCCTGCTGTGGAGAGGAATTCAACAACACAACCACAAAAAAAAGTCACATAAACACCCAGTCCACTCATGATCAACTTAGACATATTGGAAACATTATTCTGTGATATATCTCCATTGATTTTTATTGTGTTGAGTAAATAGAATTGGAGGGGAGTTCAGTTAATTCACAGGTTTCTGGACTGAAATGTTATCTAAGCCTATCAACACAAATTGTTGCCTGTCTTGTTGGGAAGAAAAGTATTTTAAGCTTGAAGTAATGCAAGTGACTATAATGTTATAATGAAGTTCAAATATTCAGTGAAAGGGGAAGGAGCTTTCCTGATCTACATACAGCACATCCTAAAATTTCAGCATCTCAAATTTACCCTAAATTAAGACAATTGAAAGTGTATCCCTGGTGACATAGACCTTCCAAATCTTTTGACGAAAGAACCACAATTCATATTTGATATCACAAGTTGCAGTCATCAAGTCAAGTATGATAAGAACTGTGTGGAAGGTGGAAGAAATTTGAAGGAATATATTTATTCCAGATGAAAGTCATCAGCTTATTTGATAAGAGATTTCAAACATAAAAAATATCATCAAGTGCTCTCCAGTACAGGCAAGACATAAAAGTGAAGAGATCAGTACTCATCTGAAGGATTGAAAAGAACTTTCTAAGAAAAAGGTACACAGCCCATTTTGGAGACTCTGATTTTGGAGGTCTTTAAAAGATCCCTGTGCCAGGAAACATCTAGGTTCAGATATTTCCATCTGAATCAAATAAATTGTAGGTGACACCTTGAGGGCCTTATAGATTTAAACTTCTGTGATTCTAAAATACTCTTCCGAAGTTTCAGTTTTGAACATTTAGCATTTTTTGACCTTTTTATTTCCCAAAAGAAATCAAATCATTAAAAAAGGCTATTTCGTGCTGTCTTGGCTTGACAGAAGCACAGAAGATATTGCTGTGAGGTTTTTCTATAATCAGGAATTTCCCTTAGGTTATTTATGGTTGCTGTCCCCCAGGCTGAAGGCTGAAGACATAGAGTGGCTCCTCAACAGTGCAGCCACAGCAGCTGCTCTTCTCCCTGGACTCCACCTGTGGCTCCTGTCTCTTAGTATACAACTAATATATATTAGTTACTTATTTAGCCTAGTCATCACAGCTGGTAGAAGCAATATATATGAAATGTGCTCCAAGTAATAATCTAAAACCAAGTAGGATTTAAGCCTCACAGATAATATTGTTGCAATAAATTATTTTTCAGTCCCCAAAATTGCACAGTGTCTGAGTGACTTCAAAACCTGAAGGATTGGGAGGGCGTGATAAAAGAGTTGCATTTACTGTCTAGCACTCTGAGAGGGCTGATGAAATCTGCCAGGAGGTAGGAGTGGTCATTCTGTCCTCGATTGTCTTGTTTTTTAAGTTAGTTCAAATCACACCAAAAAGAATGGGCAACTCTTCTCAAAATTCTGAGGAGCTGAGGTCTGTTTCTCCAGTCAACAATGACTCCCAGGAATGGACATCTCATGCACACATACATCATCATCTGAAAATATATGTGTTTGTGGAGGAGACTCAGTGATCCAGCTGACAGCTGATCTGAAGATGTGTGATTACAAGGTGTATTGACCCGATTCAGGAAGCTCGTCACTGGGAAAATCTTGGAATAGAAAATGTCAAATGACATGATTAAATCTTTATTTAAAAATCAGAGATCCAGGAATGTTTTACATCTGCTATTCTCAGCCTCTGGAGCATCCACAGATCTTCTATAGATGGTAAAGCTCATGTCCATGCCAAGCTGTGTGTGCTCTGCCCCTCATACTCCCAGCCCAGCCTTGTGAACACTGCAAGATCTTGCCAAAAAGTTGGTGAGAATAGAGCAAGGAACCACACCAGCTGATGAGCACCACGGTCTAGGAGAGGGGTTAATTACTCAGGAGAAGTGGTGCTTGCTCAGGGTGTTTGGATATGAGTCAAACCCTGTGCGAGGGAGAGTGCACCATATCCTGCATTCATATTGCTCTTACATCTGGAAACACTACAGCCTCAGCACAAAGGCTGGCAGAAGAATATTTGGGTCACTTCAGTCCTGATAGCTCACAGAGATGCTAGCACTCAGCTCCAATGTACAAGACCAGGGCCAAACACTCAGCACAATGGTTCCTATCAGTGAGCAATGCTGGAAGCAACAATGTCTGAAGATTTGGCTTTCAGGTCTACACATAGTGGCAGGATCTGAACTGTTTTATGCTATCTTTTTCCTGTCTTATACTGCATGCATCAAAGGGAGAGACCACAAAGAATTTGGAAAATAAGCTAAGAATCATTCTCCACTGAGTCATGGTTTTGAAAGAACAAAGACTTAAGTGAAAATCCAGGCACGCAATAATGTGGTTATATATTGAACACTGCAGTTAAATAATACTCATTAATGGCATTTCTGTAGTAATGATTACCCACTATAATATAGTAGTCTTTAAGCTGCTTTACTCCAGATTCAGGCAACTTTAAGCTCCACAAAAGGTACAGCTTGAGGAATGGGGAACAGGATTCTATTGTGATACCTATTCCCTTGGCTCCCTGGGGCTCCCTCACCCACTCATTCTTGTGTAAATGACAGTAACTCTGGAAGGATTGTTTTAATTTCTAAGAGGCTCATCAGTGTGTTGGTAATGAAAATGCTGCCCATGCTCTGTACTCAGAGTCAGAGAGCAAATGATGGGCAGCAGCTGATTCAGTCGTGGGCTGAGCTAATTCTGTGTTCATCACAGCCTCTGCCACACCAGAGCTGGATTTGAATGGAGAGCAAAGGACTCTGAACTGGTACCTTAAATGACCACTCAAGCTCCAATTCCAAATCAGGTCATATAAAAAACCCAGGCCATTTCAATTATGCCCTTTCATGCTTGGCAAGAACAGAAATGAATAAACTCCTACAGCAGTTTGAAAATAGCAAAGATAATAGTATAGCACAAATATTTCTCATTGTTTCAAGTGTCTCCTGACTTTCAGTAAAGATTTCAAATGTATTAGTTTTTCTTTCCCAAGGAGGTTTAGGTGCAATACATCTTTTTATGGAGGTTTCATTGTCATTGCACACTGTATATCCTCTGCAACCACTTTTTTCCCACAGACACTTTAATGCTCTTTTTCCAGATATTGTGTTTTCTTTTTCACTGATTTTGTCCATTATATTATATTTTAGCCTATTGTGCAACCATAATTTTCTGATTCTCTCCTTAATAGTGGTGGAAAGCAATTCCTACCATCAACCAAAAGCAATTCCTCCCATCAACCAAAAGCAATTCCTCCCATCAACCAAGTAATCAAGACTTTCTGCATACTGCTGAGAAGGAGTAAGCATGATGCCCTTTCAGAAGAGGGGATATGTGTCATTCATTGGCATGTAATAGCAGAATATTTATGCAAAGTCTGTGGTTTTTCCTCAAATCATAGGTAGTTAATATTTAAGCAAACTGTATTAAATATTTCTTTGTTGCACATAATTACGACATTCCTAAGGAAGGAGGAAAAGCCCAGGCCATCAAGATGACTGAGGGGTTTATGACTAAAGCGTCCTCTTTGTGTTGACTTTGGCCTCAGCTTTTGTCTGGACCAGACATAAAGAACGTTTCTTTCATTTGGCATTTACCTGCTCTTCTCATACACATTTCTGTGTAATTTACCAGACTTGAAAAAGAACAAGTAAAGACCCCAGTCCTGTGAGTTTCCTGCCCTGTTCTCATTGTAGACAGCTGTTTTTCTTTGCAGAGTTTTATCTGATTCTCTTAGCTCCAAGAGCCAGTTCTCTCAGAATGATCCAAAGTTCTTCTTTTTATATCAACTTTTGGTGAAAGCAATGTCCCTTAGGATGAGTTGGCTCAGCATCTAGCAATCTGTTCACCCTTGAGGATTCAATTGCCTGAACATTATTTCCTGAGATTTTATACATCTCCACTTTCTGCAAGAGCTTTCTCCTCTGTTGAAATACTGTCAGCTTCATTTCAGAAAAAAAATAAATCAACCCAACAAAATCCCCACCCTGTTCCTCTGCACTGCAGAAGAACAAGGTGTGAAATGCAGCATATTTTGGAAACTGGACACTGATATTTCCTGTCCCAAATAGAGCAAGCTTGAAATGGCTGGTGTGCTCAGTCTCTTCTACTTATGGAGCAGCTCTAGTTTTAGTGAGACACAAATTAAAACTTTTGTCATGAAGACTTTAAACAGAGGAAGTTAGCATTAGTTTATACTTCGTAAGTAGTCTGATGCTATAAACCACTTATCATTAGCTCCTATGTCATCCAAGTTCTCAGCACATGGATCCAACCTTCATGGAGAAAAAGAGCAATGAGAGCTTCATGGTTTTAACAGCTGCCTCTTAAGTGAGTCACAGAGTGACAAGAAATAACATTTGGTGGCAGTTCTGTGGTTGGGACTCTATGTATCCCAGACTGCTCAAGTAGTTTTCATCCACTGCTAGGGAAGTTATCACTGAACTTGCTTATTCCTTTTAAAGTTGTTTTTCCGGCTGTTTGTGAGCTCTGAGTCAAGAAGTGGAATAATCTCTAAAGCTATGATAGCATCAGAGTACCACTGCTTGATAAAAAAGTCATGTCACTTTTACACCACAAAACCGCAAATGGTTTTCTGAGCAATTATGTGCTGTGGGTTTGACCTTTATCCTTTCCCAACTCAGTGCTTTGCCTCTTCTCCATTGGGAACTTTTGTGTGTGTAGGTGGGTTGTGGGGAATCTTTTTTTCCCAATGCAGCAACAGCATTAAGAATATGTCATATGGTCATATGTCAAGTCAGCTTACAGTTTTAGAAATGGCACCATCCAACCATAGAACAGTAAACAATGATTTTAAAAAGTGCCAAAATTATGTATTTTGGAAATGTGTGGGTATAGTGAGAGTAAAAGGTGGGAGAAGTAGGGGGAAAGCAAGTTACTGTGCTCCTCAGGATCATTTCCTTTGTACACCATGGCACAGGTAACTGTTACTAAAGTATGGTGTGCACTTCATTGTTCTGAGCTAGAAAAAGAGCTTAGCTGAGTTTTCAAAATAAGACCGGATAAAAAAAGGATGTCTGAGCACTGGAGATTCCACAGGGAAGTGGTCACATCTGGCAGAGTTCAAGAAGCATTTGGACAATGCTGTCAGGCACATGGTGTGACTCGTAGGTCTGTCTTTTGCAGGGCCAGGAGTTGGACTTCAATGATCTTTGTAGATCCTTTCCAACTCAGGGTATTCTATGATTCCATAAGTCAGCTGGGAAAAATATGATTTAATAATAATCATGATAGGAAGAAGTCCATTCCCACAAAACCTTTAAGATGTAGTGATAAGACGAGAAAAATTTTGTGCATTGCTTTCTGTATTATCAACTCTACAAAACTTCCCATAGCATGTTCTAGTGCTCCATGCTTTTATCTCCTGAGGAAACTCTACAGTAGCAAATAGCACCGTGGTGCCTCTGAAACTACATTTGCCTTCTGTGTCCAAATAAAACCACCTGATATCTGATCAACCCTGCATTTTCACAAAAGTTTTTGTGAAGAGGCTTAATGAATAAATTACACTCAAATAGAGATTGCATCATAAATTTTACTTTCATGATGTGGACAGAAGAGGAGCACTTCTTTAAAAACCAGTGAGTGTCAGTTTTTCCCTGCATAAGTGGGTGTGGGTTTTGGGGTAAGGTTTTAGGATATGTTGCAATCTCTTTTGTCATTTGTGTGGGCTGGGCAGATGAAGTGGCTGGTCTGAAAGCCATAAACATCATCTGTGGAGAGAGCTTAAACACCCCCACCCCACACATGCTGATATCTGAGCAGCAGGGACCAGAGGTGCTGTCAAAAGAAGAGATAATGAAAAGAATAAAGGACCTGTAAAGTGTATTGGTTGGTATACTGACATCCTAAGTATTTTTGTTGCCTTTGTATTGCCTTATATGAATACAGAGCCGCATCCTCTGGCCCAAACTTTTCTGGTAGCTCCAAGAATTGCACATGTTCTTTAATTTTCACCAAATCCATGCACAGCTATCCCTGTATTCATTCAAACAAGGCCCCTCCCAGCACTTTAAAGTATACCTATGTAATCTCAGAATTAGCTATTTTGAAAGAGATGAGAACTGAAGGTGAGAGGATGAGGGCTTTGCCAAGAGATGCCTTCTCTTTCCCTCATTGCCATGATTTTGACCTTTTAGAAGGGAGCACAAAGGAATCTGCAATAAAAGGCTATAAAAGAGCTTTTCCCACTCAGGTTTCTTTTCACCTGGTAAAGCTGTATAGTCTCAAGTTCATGTGGCATATGAAATCTCTGCCACAACTAACACACAAAACACAAAAGAGAAGACTGATGTCTAGCAGTCACTTTTAATTCCAGATTTAATAAACTGGATTTAATAAACTGGTAGCAACATCTGAATTATTCTAAATACATGCCCCAATCATACATATCACAATTTTTGGCAGAGGCAGAAAAGTCCGACAGTGTTTTTATGGATTGTAGGATTCAGAAAACAAGAGGAGCCAAAAAAGAAAACATGAATGGAAATTTTAAGAAATTCCCTTCACCAATGTGCAGATGACCAGCTTTTGGTTTTTAGTATTCGCTGTTAAATTCAAAGGAAAGTATGTGCCCATCTCTTGACTTGCAAAAAATATCCAGCATTATCAGATAATGACCACAGTCGAGGAAAGATGTGCTGCTTTGCTCTCTGTTGCAATTGAATAATACAGGTGAGGTTTTCTTTCTCTCAATAATTTGCTTTATTAATGATGTTACACACTGAAACTGTGTGTAAGGCTGTCAAGTTTGAGAAGATAGGAGACTTGAAAGAAAAATATTCAAATATGATGGACAGAAGAAATAACAAAACCTCTCAGTGATATTGCTGTCAATAATTCAATAAGAAAGTACAAACATCTGAAGGATACCAGATCTCAGAAGCAGACACCTCATAAGATAAGAAGCAGGTTAGCTCCCATGCACCTTGTGACTTAGCTAGAGCCAGAACAGAACATGCACATGGCCAGGTAAGGCAGTTTGGAAGCAGAAAGAGCATCTTTCAGGGCACACAAAAGCATAGAGGAGCTTCACCATAGCTTGACAAAATCTGACTCTGGAGAGAAAATGGGCAACTAGGTTTGTAAATGCATGAGTGTGGAGACTGGTCAATGGGGATGGCAGCTGGAGGAAGTGAGACTGTTTCCTGCTGCTGTGACACTTAAAAGCAAAATTGAGCCTTTCTGTCTTTTATAAAGCCATCCAAATCAAACATGGAAGATAAAGTACTTTCCCAGTCCTAAAGTAGCTCAAGCTTCAGCTAGTTAAAATGCTTCCCCCAACTTCAGACCATCTATAAAATTTTGCAGTTAAAATAAACAAATTCTTCCCTGTCTGTCTCTCATATAGGAGATAAAAATCCTTTGTCTGCTTGTTTAAAAATGCAAGTAAAGCTGTAAATATGTCTTTCCTCTAAAATAGGCAAAAACATTCTTTTATATTATTTAGTTTATGGCCAGGTTTCATTCGTGTCCTTCTCAGCAACATTCACCCTGAGAATAGAACAGAGGCTCTTCTTACTATGAAGAGTTCCTGAGGATGACAATTTCCTTTTCTCTGGGATTACACAATGTCTGTGCTAATACAAATACCTGAATGGATGATGATATGAGCATTGCTCTTTTCCTCTCTGAGCAACACTAGCCTTTCCTGGGCTGCCCCTTAGAGATGTGCTGGCATTGCTGGTTTGGTCATTTCCAGGAGGGATTGATCATGAGATGGTTGAGATCAAAGGGTCTTTTACTGCCTGGCCTAAGGCTGGATATCTGATACCTGAAGCTAGAAAGCTTAATGGGCTCAGCTGTGATTTGTACTTTGACTCCTGTTCATTGTGCACTTACTCACTTGTAAGAGGTCCTGTAAACATGGCAGAGACTTCTGCTGCTGTCCCTTGCCAGGCCAGTCCCTCTGTCCCTGTCTGGACCTTCAGGAATGGAAAGGAGCAATATTTCTTTGAAAGTACCAGTCATATCTATGGCCCATGCTTTCCTGCAGATGCTGTGCAGGCTAGGTAGGATTCATTCCGATTGAGGCTCTTTTGCAAAGCTACCTCTGCTCTCATAAAAACTGAGCAGAGGAATGAGCTCCTCAGAACTCGTTTGGACTGGTTGGAATGGGAGAAGTTGTATAAAGGCATCTTCAGCTAAGCTGATCTCAATCTGGAACCATTCTGCTGCAATGGGGGGATCTGGGGATGTAGGAAGCATGTCCTGGTAGGAATTGGGGAGCAGAGCAGTTAGTCCAGTTGAGGGCAGAGAAAATTACCCTTGCTGTGAACCCTCTGACTTTTGGGATGTGTGGCAAAACCTCTCACCAGAGGTGAGAACAAAGCATAGATGTGGGCTTGCTCTTGTTGTTGTTGTAGATTGTAGAACTGGTCATTGAGTTACTGAGTTAATCTATTCCTGCTTTCAGACACGGGGTTGTGCAACCCAAAAGTCAGTGGGAGCCTGCACAGGCAGAAGCTGTGCTGCAGCAGTGTGAGGTGAGGGAGACAACTGAGAATGGCAGATCAGTGCCAGGGCTGCTCCTTATTTGGCTACCAAATGTCTGTAGTGTGTTTCTTGGTTTATGGTTTATGGTAAGAGGTTTCAGGTGCTGTGTTCCTGCTCTGCTGTATATCAAATGCTGAGGCTGCACTGAGCTGCACTGAGACTGGGCCAGAAGGAGGTAGGTAGCTGGGATTCATTCAAATGCTAAGCATTTGACTAGCCAACTCTGATATGGTCTGCAAAACTGTGATCAAAAATCCCTCCCTTTCCAGTGACTGGCAGAGGTGGCAAACATCATGCAGGAAGCCTCATCCCACAGCTGGCAGCAGCATGTCCCCTCCAGAGTGGGAGTAAACAGGGCAGGGTGCTCTCAGGATGGGGTCCCCAGAAGAGATTTAACATGGCCAAGGACAGACAACTTTTTATATCAGGCCCTGATTTGGTTTTTCTTTCTTTGACTGAGAATATGTAATGCAAAAGCCCCTGTTCAACAAGAAAAAGCCTAAACTACATCTGGACTAAGATGTAATGCTGGCTGCCTGTCTGTGAGAGGTACCTGTGCACAGCTTGTTTTAAACAGCACCTATTTACGTTTTCATGGGTTATTTTTCCTCTTTCTAGAATGCACTACGACTGGCAATCATCTGCTAGCACTACTTCTTTGGGGGCTTAGCTACAGTGAATCATATTCAGGGAACATGCCATGTTTTTGATTGCTGGAACATTGCTTTTCTGCACTATGGGATTTTTGAAGTGAAAATATTTTCATCTTTTCCAAACCCACAAAAATACTATTTATCAGTGCCCTAGAGATCAGTGTTTAAATCAAACAATTTAATGCACTGAGAAGGGTGTTTTGACTTATGGGAAACAAATTTTAAATGCAAAATAAAGCTTTATAAACACATACCTACACACACACCCATATATGAAAGACAGAAAGGTAGATGGTTCAGACAACCATAAAACTGTCTCTTAAAATATACATTTTATAGATGTGATAGTACAGGGTTTCTCTGGTCAACTACCATGAGCTGACTTTTTATAAATAATGATTGAGGCCTAAATAAAATGTATTTGTTTCCTGTTTCAAGCATCTGCCAAATACTTCTGATTCTTGGGAGACTACAAAAGTGATAGGCTTCATCTAGACCTCCAGAAATTCTGCTGCCAGACTGTAGAGCTGCATTAAATATTGGGGGTTCTTTTTTTATCACTGTAAATTATTCTATCGATCATCCTTCAAAAATAGCAAAGCTGTCTCAGCATTAGTTCTAAACAACTGTCTTTTACTCCATGGTACAGCTCAAGTTTCCTTTGTTTTACTTAGAATTCCAGGATCTTATGATGAGAGTAGTGTAGTCTCTGCTGTTTTTCATGCTGTTTTAAAATTCCAAATATCTGTGTCTTATGAGACCATTGTAAAGAAGAAAAAGAAGCTGGTACATAACACAGCCAGACATGAACCCACCCAGGGATATGCAACGAGCACACGATCCTCTGCAACAATGACCATGGCTTTAAGTTCTGGCAATAAAGCATGCTCAAATTACTTCAATTCTTGAATTTTCAAGCTAAGAGACATTAATTAAAACATCATAAACCATGGTTCTGGAAAAGGAAAAGGAGAAGGCACTCAGTTCTTGTTTTTACAGCAAATGTAGTACAGTGCATTTGTGATGAAGCTTTCCGACCACAGCAAATTCCCAGAGGGAAGATTCTTTAAACATAGCAACCACAAAATGACAGAAAGTAGGGATTTTCTTGTCTGCATTTTAAAGAAGTCTCCAGAAGTCAGTGGTCACATTTAAATCTAATGTTATTGGAAATGACTAAATACACATGAGCATGAGCTCAGATGAATATATAGGCTTGTTTGGAAAATGTTGAAGAAAAATGGATGCCCTGTGGTATGAGGCTGGGTTAATACAGGAAAATTATTTCAATGTATCTATCAAATGACAGGTTATTTGTTTGTTTGTTTTTACTTTTATTGGAATTTTGTGCTGCTATAGTGAGAGGTGCATGGACTGCTACAAACTCTTCTAAAAAACTCTGATGTTCACCTGATGGAGGCGGGCTGGGATGCCGTGAGAACTATGCAGCATCTGCAATTAAGCTGTGATCTAAAATTTTTCTCTTATGGCTGTCTTGTCATTTTCCCATTCTGCAAAAAAGCAATTTTATGTAATTCCCCATTTTGTGAGGGACTTTGATACAGGGAAATCACCATGTAGGACCTGTCTTTCCTTAACAGCAATTTTAAAATTGCTTTGCCCGCCGTGATAAATTATATGTCTCTCCAGAGATATGAAGGCACAGGAGTGTGGAACGAAACAGCTGTATAAAGTCACCCCATCAAGCCTGACTTCTTTTTCTGTGTGGTAACAATTATGCAATAACTGTGACAATAAAATTCAAGTTGAGAATAAACTATTTAAAGTATAAGTGGAATCTCCCTATATCATAAACCTAACCATATTTCAAGCAACTTTTACCCACAGGCTGCATGGGAAATATCTTGGGCTCAAAGGTGAATGAATTTTTTTATTTTATTTTTATGGTCTTCTGGGACTTCTCTACTTTTTGGAGAAGCTTTGGTGTTGCTTGTTGTTGCTGTTGTTCCAATTTGGGGTTTTTTGGCCTTTATCCCCCTCCTTCATAATAGCTCTTCTTCCTTAACAGCAGAAACAAGATTGTTTACTAAACGCACTGATTTCTCCTCCTGACAACTATTGTTATTGTATTAAATCACTTAGAACATTCTCAAACTAGATCAGAAAATTATTAGACAAAATTAAGGATAGGTAGCATTCTTGCACTTTCCAAAAGAAAAGAGCTAGACAGAATTGAGGTACTTTGTGATGTTTGATAAAAGTGGTGTGTATACATGCCAATGCATCCCAGTAGGGTTGCAAAGAAGCAAAAAGGAGGCTGAAGGCAGCTGCTTCAGAAGGGTAGGCATGCATTTTGAAAAGAGACAAATTTGATTTCTGCCAGAAAAATTAGCAGTTGAAATTATTTTCGTCTCTTGTCTCTTTTCAGCTTATTTTGAGTCTTTTCACTGTTTCCTCCTTGAACATGGCATTTTTTCTTCCTGCTTGCTTTCTACTCAAGTCCAATCAATCTGTACTCCAGGCCACATCTATATTAGCAACTTTCATGTGAACTCACATTTCATGAGAAAAGACTCAATGCAGGGTAGAAGTAGTAAAAATGTTTTAATTCCCTGATTCTTACAGAGTGCTAATCCTGAAGCTCTGGCTAATGGATGGTATGGAAACACCTCGTATTTGTAGACTATTATTCTTAGCTGACTTTTGGAATATGATTCTGGTTTTTAAAATAAACTTTCAGCTAAGAACATGTGCCTATTACAACAGGACAGAGCAAGATAACCTTGCGTGGAGTTACTATGTCACCCTGCTCTTAAGCTGTAAATTCTTTTGATATGATCAGTTATTTCTCCCAGTCATCACGAGAACTTATTTATTAATGGCATTTCCTAATAGGAGCTATTTATGTGTGATGCTGTGGATTGAGAACAAGTAATTGCATCTTTTCCAAATCACTCAACTTACTTCTGGTGTGAGATTAACAATTTCAAGGCACATTCAAAGGTTATAGAGCAGTTCTTGACTTTATAAGAAAAAAATGTCATGGAAATGTCACCTCTCAGCTCCCTCTCCATCAGCAATAGCAAATATTTGATCAATGTGTACTTTCCATCCAGCTTAGCATCCTTGGGCTGGTTTGGCATATCTGCTCTTTTGGAGAATCTTACAGTTGTGATAACATGATCACAGAAGGGTCAAGGGGACCCTCCTTTAGTATTTCAATGATATTGGTTTAGATAACAAAACAAGGGGAAAACATAGGTAGAATTTAATGAAACACATAAAGATGAGAGGCTATTGTTATTTAATAAAAGTTTACAAAGCTATTTTTAAATAACCTTTTTATAGTGAGAGTGGTAAAACACTGGAATAGGTTACCCACAGAGGTGGTGGATGTCCCATCCCTGGAAACATTCAAGGCCAGGCCTTGAAGATGTCCCTGGTCACTGCAGGGAGGCTGGACAAAATGACCTTCATATGTCCCATCAAACTCTATAATTGTCTTGTCTCACCCCACCCTAAGGTGGGGCAAGTCATCCTTGCTTCCTCTGATTTCCTCTGGGTTTGTATAAAAATAGAGGAATCCCAAGTCCTGATCCTCATTTTTTCCCCATAATTTTAAATCCCTGTATCTTTGGAGCAGCCAAGCCATAGCTCTTTAGTAATGTCACTGCTGTCCCCACGTTGGTGCTCTGGCACCTGACCAGCCAAGGGGTGCCAGAGGGCTCTAGAGCTGCAGGCTCTGCAGCTGTGAGATGTGGCACAGCAAGGACCACTGGACTTGAATTTGCTCATTTGCTCTTCAACACAACTGTTCAGGACCCATCAGGAAACCCCATCACCCTCTGCCTGTGAACTACCCTGGACTCCCTTCCACCAGCCCCCAAAGATACAGGGCATGCATCTAAGGGCTCCCCACTAAAATCTGCACTGAAGAAAAGGAAAAAGAACTTAGGGGGAAGCCTTCTGTAGGAATTCTGCAGGCTCTTCTTGCTGGAAAGCCAAAGGAAACCAAAGCATAAGCGAAAATTAAGCCAGTTGCTGTTCACCCCAAATATGGGCAAAAAGAAGGAGCAGCTGTATTACATGCTATTGCCTTGAAGGAAGAGAAAAAGACTTATTCTTTTAAATCTGTGAAGAGAAACGGAATTCCAGGGGGAAGGACTGATAACAATCTGCTACAAATCCAAGATTAGAGTCCAGACAAAGTAGACTTGTTCTCCAACAAGAAATTTATTATCTCACACAGCCCATTCAAGAGCTTCTGACCAGGTAATTAGAGTCCAAAATTCCTCTTTCAAGGTTTTGTCATATATTACTCCCTGTTTGTTTTTTATCGTGCAAGCTCAGACACTCCAGTGATAAACTGTTTGCTCTGTGGCCTTGCTGTGGTACATGAAAAACTTTCCATGACTGTATTGCTGTGGAACAGAAATAGCTAGGCATGTCTTAAGCAGCTTTTGAAACCCAGTGTGGATCTTGATGAAAAGAGGGATTGTTCAGAGGTTCATTACTGCCCCATACAACATATTTGTTTCTCTTTAAATGTGCTATGTGAAAGAACATGAAACGCTGGGAACAGATTTTATTTTATATTCTCTGAATAGCTTTTAGAGGTGCAGAAAGCTGTGCATTTCTTGAAAAACATTTCTTTCTGAATTTTTCTTTTTTTTTTTTCCAATGCAGTACTGTATTGGACAGAGATATCTTCTCTATTTTTCAGGAATTATATTAATATTTCTCCATTAATTTTACCCTTATGTAGTGAGAAATGGAGTGTTTACCTGGTTTTCCTTCTGGAGTTTCCAAAAGGCAAAATTTCCTGTGTTCCATAGTGAGTCTGGGTGCTGGTATTTCAGATACAGACAGATGACAGGAGAAATCACTATTTTTTGCCTCAGTTGCTACTGTTGTAATGATGACTTCATTCTTCCCTTCTGTTCAAAATTTCTTGGGTGAGCCACCTCACTGCTTCATGCTTCTTTTCCTTCTTTGAAGGACTCCTTCAATTTCCACCATCTTCCCTTTTTTGTTTCATGAGGGCATGACCTGTAGTGCTAAAAAAAATAACAAGTGGCTACAGCTAATGGATAGCTGACTATCAGACTTGCTTGAGATTGTATAAGGTTACTCCTTGTTCTCTGGGCAACTAAAATTTACTCTGAAATAGTTATTCTTGTGGGTTTTATCTTTAAGAAATAATGCTTTGTGTTTTATATGTGAGGGCAAGAACACTCATTACTTAACTTTTCTTCCTCCAGATCATGTTAAAATTTCTCAGGCCTTTTTTGTAATTTAAAAAGGCTTAATAATCTTTTTTATTGGACTGATTAATCCTTGCTGGGCCAGTAAGCCATACAGGAAATTTTGTTTATCTTTGGAAGATTTTTCTAAATCGTTTTGTCTGTTTGTTTATTAAAGTTAGTAACTTAATTTTTTTCCCCTCTACAGATGCATCTTAGTGAGTTTCAAGAAAATATTAATTTTAGAAATTAACTGTAGTTACTAAAAGGGCTTGGGGAAAAAACTGAACCATTCTGTGGTTGGTGAGAAAATGTGGAAATTTGCATCTTCAAGGAGTGGTCATAAAAATCCTTCTGGATTTTTGTTTCCACATGAACTAGATGCTAGTTTTGTAGTAAATCTACTTACAGAAATATAGTCCATATTAGCAGTCCCAGTGGGTACAGACTATTTAGACAATAGATGATAGACAGAAGCTTCCCTCCCTGCAGATGACTTCACACAGAAGCATTTGCAGAAATTGTCTGCATCATGGTTCAAGATTAGTGTCGGATAAATTTGAAGGCTTGAAATTTGAGTCCTTAGGTCTGTCCAAATTACTTCAGCATTATTCTTCTATCACTCTTGTTGTCTGTAACATCATAGAGATGTAAGAACATTGAATTCCATTGGTCAAACAGGAAAAAAGTTGAACATAGGACAGTCCTTTATAAGGGACCTCTTCCATGCATTTGTGTCCATGTCTGTGTCCTCTGCCTTGATGGACATCTTTTTCACACAGATCCTCTTCTCTTGTTCTGCCATGCATGCACAAGTAATGCCTGTACCTATTCCCTTACTTAGGCCAGGATGTATCTGTCATCCAGCTTGGGCTGTTTATCTGTATTTCACACAGTTCTGAAGTTTGTAGGCACCTCACAGCAACGTAACCCTGCCTTCAGGGCTGGAAGGACTGTACCTCATTTCTGGCACTGTGCTTTTCCATACATAGTGCTCTCACAGCCGGAGTTTCCAGAGATAGCCTATCAATAGCTCAGTACTATTCACAATGAACCATGGAAAGCAGAATCCTCATCTAATACCCTTAGGGGGAAAAATACTTGAGCACTCCAGAGCTTTTGAATTGGAAACTTGAAGGTCTTGTTATGATGGATTCAAGGTTTCCAGCTGTGACATTGTGACCCGCTGTTTCATTTTAGTGATGTCACTTCATAGGATATAAGCAACTTAAAAAGTTTCCCAGGACATCATTACACTGTTTAATAAACAAATAAACTATGTCTTAGGATTGTGGCTCTGAATTCAGAACAGTTAAAATTATTTTAACTGTGTCCATATCCTGATAAACTCCGGTTCTGTGAGCCCCTCAGCCAAATCTGAGAAAATACAAGGATGCTGGTCAGGCATCTTCCTCACTGTCTCCTGTGGTTAGAGGAGACACATCCAGGTGTTCAAACAAACCACTGAAGTTTAGCAGTTGTTGAAGCAGATTTGGGAACATCAGAGGGAAAAATGTGCTGGAGGATACAAGGCCTCTGCAAGGATGAGGAGAAAATCTTGCCCCATACATTAGTTGCAGCAACAAGTCTCCCTTTAAATCTGCTTGTATCTGATGAAGATAAAGTAAAGCAGGAAATTGAGTGAATTTGAGATTGAAATAAGTTTTATGCACAGCTCTTGTCCAGAGGAGATGTCACATGTTGCTTTTTGGAAGGTGGAAGGATTCCTAGGAAACCCAGGCTGTTGTGTCTCTGCACAGGGTTCAGTCAATGGCATCAGTGCTCCCTCAGGAGCTGCTGGACGCTGCTTTGCAGGTGTTTGGAATTAATGTAAACAGTACAGGTAATGGCAATGATAGCCATGATCATTTGTGTACCTGCAAGTCTTGCTGTCAGGACAGTCTTTAGGCTTGTTTTGAGTTTGTTTCTTCTACCTCTGCCCATGATCAGGAGGAACATTTTGTGGTCCAGCAGAGAAGCTGTGCTGAAGGAGAGATGGAAGTGGGGCTGGAAAGAGATAGTTGTGTCAGGATTGGATGGGAAGAAAGGCCTGAAATGGGGTTGGTTTGCTTTCTTAAAAGCAAGTTGCATTTCTGGAGCATGCTAAAGGCTGGTGGGGGAAGAGAAAGGCAAGGATGGGGACAAGAAGGCTGCATGGTGAGAGCCTCTGCTTAACAATTGCCTCTCACTTGTTTCACCATGTTCTATAAATTCTTTTTCTTTTGCTCCCTACAATCAATCAAAAAACAGCGATTTTTGAGAAGACTTCATCTGAATATGAAAGAAAATACTAGTGGGGGAAAGGGTGCTATTTTAATAACTCATTAATAATTAGTTTCCTTGAAACAAATTAAACACAGGTAGGGTTTATTTTCAGACGTGACTTCCTCTGAGGAGGGCAGAATTTTAAGCATGATGCATCATGGAGAAAGGGATTGTCTGGTTAGAAAATCCTGATCCATGTAGCCAAGACACCTGACAAACATCAGAGACTGTGTTGTGCAGAGAGTGGAAAATCACCAGCGTGTTCCAGATCAAGACCAGGTTTGGGGTGGGGAGGGGTGAGGGATGTTAGTTAACCTTGGCTGAAATTATAACTGAATGTGCTGGATACTTTCTGCAACAGAAACTGATTGTATCTTGTGTATAGATAAAAGTAGATGGTCAGAAATGTTTCTCTTCTGCTGAAGTTTTTGCCTGGAGCTGTAATTTACTGCAAATCAGGGGAGTAGCTTTTTTTTTCCCCCGCTAAAAATGTAAGAAGAAATATAGAGACGTTTTTATTGTAGGACAAATTTCCAGGGCTAACTATGGAGTCATGCTCTGGTACGGTCATGATTAAAATTTTCACTGCTCTCAGAAAGCCCATTGTACTCTGGCAATGTATTTCTCCTGACACTATTCCCTCTTTTAGGGATTACTGCTTTGGTTCTTTGTCACATTCATATGCTGAAAACCAGCTGCAGCATCCTGCAGGAAAATGTTCTGTATAAGGGATTTTTTAAGGCCTGCTGTGACCACAGAAATATTTGTGTATTTCACTTCTTTACAGCTCATTGTGGAAAGAAAAAGTGATACTAGAAGAGACATCATAAATAATATGAGCAAACGTTTGGAGAGGTAATACACTTCATACTGCAGGATTTGTACCAATCCCTAGAAGCTAGAGATTGGATTATGATTTAAAGTATGTGGGATAAGAAGTGAAGTTCTCTCTTACTTGCATACTGTCAGTTCTATTATTGTTTTTTTAATTTATTAATCCATAAAATGAAGTCCTAAAGGAGGAGGATTTTCTTTTCAAACACTTTTAAATGCCTTTTGATTGTCTGCTGTGTTTGGAGATCCAGACAACGCTTCTGTTGATCCAGTTTGAAGTTTAGTTTTGTTTTTAAATTCAGTGAAATAATAGATATTACCTGGGTACAGGCTGGTCTAAATGTGAACAAAACTTGGCCCATAAACTGCAAAATCTGCTACATTTATTGTCAGCTGCCTATATGGTGAGGTACCATATGCTTGCCTGTAGATGTATCAGCAAGGAAATGTGTCCTTTTCTGAGAAAGTGAATGTCTCTCAATGAATGGCTTCACATTCTTGCTTACAAAGCTCCTTACTGGAGTTGCTGTGAAAGGCTCACTGAACTGGAAAAAACATAATTGCCCAGACTTTTATTTACTGATTGTCAGCTGATAGAATGCAGTTCATTCAATCCCAGGCTAATCAAGTCCTGAAACACTGCTATGAACAAGTTCTGACCCAAGTGTTTTCTCATTTCATTTAAGCTTTTTAAAAATCCTGTTCAAAGGACATTCTAATGGAAATAAAGCTTAATCCCTAGTGGAAGTTACCCAAACAAAACATTTAGTAGAAGCAGACATTTCAAACTGCTTTCACTGATGGGCCAAGATCAGAGAACTTTCTGTATTTCAGTTTCTCTTCACCCTGGGAATGACATTTTCTGATATTTAAAACAAAATGTACTATAATAAAATACAAAAACTAGAAACACTCTGAAAAGAGAAGGAGATGCTTTTTCCTCCTTAATGCTATTTCAGGGCAAATTCACCTGTGTTTTCCTTCCTTGCTTTCGTATAGAGTGAAAGGGCTTCTTCCAATCATTGTGTTTTGTAATTCTTAATGAGGCAGTAATCACTGTTATGCTAGCAGAGACAGGCAGGGTGGATGAGAGCCCTTTTTGGCTCTCCATGACCATTTTGTAAAACAGAGTCAGTAAATCTGATTAAAAGTAGTGCTGGAATTGCAGAAGCATCCAGTAACTGAAAATATTATAACATCTCCTGACTGCAGATCAAGTTTTCTGCTTGTAAGCACATTTTACTGTGGTGATTTGTTCAGACAAACAGCTGAGTTTTTATTTCCATGTAACATTTTTGCATTTGTCAAAGGTTATGGGCCTTCTTTCTGGATTTGTGGGTTTGGAAGAGCCTGCCCTCTTCTCCTGGCACTTGGTAGTACTGCCAAGGTTTACACTCAGTCTCATTACTTATACCTCATTGTGAGTGGAGAAGGACTACAGCAGAAGGGGGTGATGCTGATGTGTTTGTTCTTTCAGAAAAGACCAGCTTGCACCATCAAAGCCTCAAATTACATTTAGGCTATCTTTATATTGTCCATTGCCCTTTGCTATACCTTTCTGATCTAACTGCATGCAGACTGTGAGAAGCTTTCAGCTGGAGCAATATTGGCTTAAAAGAAGATCTGTGAGTCCTCAGCTGATGTATACAGCTTGGTCTGGAAAGGTCCTAAGAAAGATTTTCTTTTTTTTTAAAATTTTTTCTTTCGTGGAGTTTAGAGGTAATGAAAGTCAGAATACAAGATGCTGTGATAGTGTGGGGGTTTAGCTGCATTTTTTAGAATTTTTTGAATAGATTTAACTTTTAAAAGTTTCTCCCTCTAGAAAACTTTGTTGGTTTTTTCGGTCCTGAAGCCCTCAGAACATTCTGAAGAGATACTTCTTATTTAAACTTTTACATAGAATTTGTCTATACATAAAAGTTAGTCTTTTTATATTGCCAGAGTTCAAACCTAATGCTGTGTGCCCACCAGTCACTCTATTCCAAAAAATAACTGTGCTTTTCATTTGATCTGAATTTCTGTGTGACTGGCTTTTTTCTGAGGCTGACTCTCCATCATCTCACAATGTATTATTCCACAGAAAGCCTGGGATGGAGTTAAATGTTATGTTGGTCCCTGAATTAACCAAGCTTTTCCCAACAATTATTTTCTTCCCCTGATAATCACTAGTGACTTTAAAAAAACAAACTATGTTTGGATTCAAAAGACCAGCTCTCAGAGGAGTTAATGTAATGGCTGTGTTGTAGAAGGCCAAGTGTTCTTTCCTACTTTAGTCCTTGCTTAACTGCTTTCTTCAAAGCTGAGTATGCTTGGATGTATTCTTTGGTATTTGAATGTTAGGAAATGGAAAATTAAAAATAATAATGGAGGAAATTCCCATCTGGGAAATCTGTTGTGTATTCAAAGCACCTTTAGCTGCAAGCTTGCACTTTGTGGCCTTGACGCATATTGTACCTAAAGATCAAGCTTGGATTTGAGCTTTCCCAAGGTTTTTAGTGAGGGGGTGGGAGGCCTGGGAGAAGATTAATTCAGCTTTGCCTAATTCCATTGCTCTCAGTGCTTCTGTGCCTGATGCATGGCCAGATGTTCCCTTTTCAAAAGGAACACAGAGCTTGCCTTGGCTCTAGATTCAGGCCCAAGACCATGACTGTCCCTCTGACTCCTGTGCAGAAATCAACACAGCAGTGAGCAAAGGTGCAAAAGGGATGGTCCTCTGTCCTTGCAGTTCATCAGAAATGCTCAGTGACTGGGGGAGGGAACGTGCAGCCTGTGGGAAAAACAGAGGTAGAAGAGTACAGTGAAACTTTCACAACAAGTGTAAGAAAGTTATTTGACTCTCTTCTGGCACAGATAAAGTAATAATCTTCAATGTTCAAAGTGCAGATCTTACAGAAATCTCAATGATGTTGTGAGCTGTGTAGGCAGAATTCATAAGCAACTGAACAAAACCCAAAGATCATGATGATCTTCCTATGGAAGTATGGGTCTGGGAGAGCAGCAGCCAAGGAAAGTTTGCAGAAACATCACACAGATTTATTTGAAGCATGAAGCCAAGAGGGAGAAGGAGCTCTCAGGGTTCAGCTACTGGCTGGAAGGAGCAAAGGAAGTGTTTCCTTGAATGCTCAGTAGTGCTTTGCTTATGTATTTTGTAAATAAATCCAAATGTCAGAAAGAGAGGAAGTCAATAGTTGATATAAAGTTTGTGTAGTGGCAAGGTAGCATGAAAGCCTTGAGTAATTAACAGGACAGGTAGTAGGGTGCATTTGCAGTATACTCCTCTCACGGGCCAGCTGCCCAGGAAGACATCCTGCTTTCCCAGGTTCCTAGATTCTCAGTGTTACAGTGATGCCCTAAGTTTTAGCTTCTTATATTTTTCAGATTCTGTGCTGTTTTAGTGTTAGTTTTGGGCTTCATATTAAGTGTTGGTAAGCTCTCTTCACAGAGTAGGTAGACAGCACGATTCCTTTTCTAGCTTGGGACCAAGAACAACCAATACAAATTTCAGGCCCAAGAACAAAAACAACGGTGAAGTGAGAAGGAAAAAACAAGGAGGAAGGAGCTTCATAACCTAATTGGACAATCAACTCCAATGTGCTAATGGACCAGAACTCACAAAAGCGTGGGACCTCGTGACTGGTCATCTATTTTATGAGCATTGTGGGGTTCAACCTGTGTGTAGCCCAGTCAGGCTCTTGTACTGCACGAGGTATATCCTTTTGAGGCCTTTTAATAAATATCTACATTATTCTTTTGCTCTGTTTTGTCTCTGTTCCAGGTCAGCCTTCTGAGGCATCAACTGTCTGTGCCATCACCAAAACAACTTGTGGCAAAGCTATAGCAGAGCACAACTCACAGCCACGTGTCTGTGGGTCACAAAGAGCTGCATATCTGAGGTCACTTAAAAACAATTTTTTCAGATAATATTTTACTTCTTTCCACTGTGATGCCATGCAATACAGAATCAGACTATAATTCAAATTTAATCTTAGCTCTGGTTCTTCTCAACTCTAAGTTAATATTATTTAATAATTCTTTATGTCCTTGATCTGCTGAAAGCCAAAAAACTTTTACTTTTCCCTAGGACCACTGTGAGCATGTGCATGTGTTTGAAGCTAATTAACTAACTAAAATGCTTTACAGTAAACATGTAATTTCAATCTCATGTATATGAAACTTAAAAAAAAAAAGGTGCAATTGGTCTTGTTCTTACATCTGTAGTATTGATCATGGCTGTGAGCTTTCTGGTGGCATTCAGCAGCCACAAAAGGGCAATGAAGCTGGAAGGCAAATTCGCAATATGAGTACTTTGCTCTTTATTGGTCATTCACTTGTGTTTGGCACTTGTAAACATCTTTTCAGAAAATGTCCCTAGAGTTTTGCTTTCACATTTCTGTAAATTCTTGTGACATTTGAAGTTATTGATTCTCCTGCTTTTCAGGGGCTCCATCCCTCTAAGCATCTTTGTGCCTCAACTCCAGACTCAGTCCAACACATCTTTGCCATGCCGAGAGCTCCAGAGCTGGACTCAGTACTCCAGGTGGGGGCTCACTTATCTGTATGCACAACTTACACCCTGTTGGCTATTTTGCACGAAAAACTATGTTGCTCCTGATTTTTTCATTCTCAATTTACGTGTAACCACAAGTACCTGTTGATGTATGAATATTTAGAAAGTTAATTCCTTATTGCAGAGGAGAACTATATTTCTGCAATACCTAAATCTTGCAAAATAATCCATTCCCCTTGTGTGCTAATCCTGCCAGTGATTTAAGACAGTGGCCCAGGTTACAACCTGTATTCCACAAGCCCTGTGGCAGGGCAGAAGCAGCACAGCAGCCATCTTTGAAGTGAACTGTCTTGCTTATACTTGCTGCTGGGTCTTTGAAGGAAATAAAAGCATAGAAGAAAGAAAACCCAGAAGAATATGATGGTTATGTCCTATTTAATGGGTTTATGGGTGTCTATGAGCAATGAGTGTGAAGCAGAAGCAAAAAGCATAATGTACTTTTGGGGCATGCTAAGCAAGGTGGTTTTATAGAGATACCCAAGCCATTGTAAGTGACCATGATAAAGTTTTTATACAGCTGAGATCACCTAGCTTTAACAAAGCCTTATTTGAATTTAGACAGGTAGCAACAAGGGTGAATTGGCTGGTTAGAAGAATGGGATGGATTAAACATTTCCCTGTTATTCCTTACAAAGAGATAAAAATATCTTTATATCCTGGCTGGCAGATGCTTATAAGGGGAAAGGACAGCTATCTGCAAATGGATTGGAGGGTTATGTATCAGGGAGGGAAAAAAAATATATAAAAGGGTAATATGAATCGCAGGTTGAGTGCTTATTATCTAGTTAATTTAGGCCAGAAACTGTAAGGTTCATGAACACTCATAGAATAAAACTCTAAACAGGACAGGAAGGAGAGAGGAGTTTAAATTGTTGGGAGATTGAGCATGATAAGCCCAATGGAAGGGATTGTGTAACTAATTTGGAGAATTCCTGATGATAAGGATCCATGTGTAACTCTTATGTTCAAAAGGAAACCAGATCACTGCTTGCACTGTATTTATTTTTTGGTAATCCTGTGCTAAGACTTCTGCCCCTTTCTTGTAGGGATCAGCAGAGATTTGTCCCCCCAAAGTATGTAACAAACTTTGTTAAAAAGTTTTCCTGCTTATTGAAGGGATCTAGGGCAGTAGCAGTGCCTTCAGACTCTCTTTTGCTGCCTTGTGTCTAAGGCTGTTTTGTCTAGAGCTGTTTCTTAGTTCCTTATTTGGTTATCAATATTGGGTGGGTATTGTGTGGAAAGTGGGCACCTGGGCATCTCTTGTGTGATTTCCTGGGACTGCAGGGTCTGTATCCCAGTTCTCCATTCCTGCCAAAGAGAATTGCTGATTTCTTTTTCCATCCAAAGGTGTTGGTAATCGAGTAGTGCTCCCCCATCCTCTGTTTATACAGACACATTGTGTCTTTAAAGGTTATTTATTTTTTGTTTTGAACATTTCACAGGCACACTGCTGTTTACTCAAGCAAAGGCCTGGAGTACAACTGAGTACTTGTCATGCTGTACTGACTGAATCCAAGTTTGTTTTGTCTCTGTTATTCCTCCTTTCTGGTGCATAAAAAAATATCATGGGAGAGAAGCACTTTCTGGATTCCTTGAATATTCCTTGTGCCACTGTGTTATGGCAGAGCTCTGCATGCCAGAGACAGGAGAGATCCTCCTGCTTAGGTTGTACAGTCAAGGAGAAGTGCTATTTACTTTTTTCCCCTGATGGCTTTGTCACAGGTAAAATAGCAGTGAAATTTCAGAGAGTACCAGTCATACCTTTATGTATCAGTTTACCTTGCTCAACAGTGCATGGTTCATTTTTTTTTGCTGTAGATTGCTGTTTAAAAGCACTCACTGTGTAGCCAGCTACTGTGTGTGCTTTAAGCTGAGGAATAAAAATATGCTGCCAGCTACAAGGTCTTGTTGCTGTACTTTTCCTTGTGACCTTTAACAAATTCAAACCATTGTTATTGTACACAGAATCCAGCAAGGCTATAATCACCATTAAAGAGGGTGGTTGGTTTATGTTTACTTTGGGTTTCACTATTTTAGGGCAGACGGGAAAAATATTTATGGTGGAGTTCTTTTTTGGTTGGGTTTTGTTTTTTTGGGTTTTTTTTTGGTTTTTTGATTTTTTTTTTTTTAGGACAGAAATAATCTTTTCTGTTTACATTTGTGGAGTAAGCAGAGCCAGGTCCATGCAGCAACTGGGACTCCTGTGCCACAGTACATGACTATTTGTGTCCTTACTTTTCTCATCCCACATCCACCTGACCAGTGGATAAACAGGTTCCATCTGATTGAGTGAGATGCCTAAATAGTTAGTAACAACTGCAGCAGAAAAAAAATATTTTTCTTCTGAGCTGCAGAAATCTAGCTCACTCACATCTTGCATCTTACATCCCAATTTCTTCCAGTAAAAAGAAAAAAATTTTAAAAAAATTTAGAAACCTCTGCAGATTTAACAGTTTTATCTTTTCTGAGGCCTTAGGGTTTTTTCCCCTTTTGCTGTCTCCTGCCTTTCTTGTCCCTGCATACATTGTCATGCAAACTTGTGCATGGCCAAAAGGCATTGTGTGGGATGCCCAGTTTTGAGCAGTGTGTCCTCCAAGACCTGACTCAGTAAGGAGCTGCTGATTCCCTGTCTCAGCCTTTCCCTTCACAGAGAAATAAATTTGCTGGTGTCTTCCATCAGCATGCAAACCTTTCACTGTAGGAATTTTGAACCTCAACGCATCTGTCAAATGTGGCTGAAACTGCTTGTTGTGTTTGGAAGCCATTAGGAAATGCAAAGCTGGACAAACCTACAGCACAATTGTATAAAGCCCATTTAATCAGCAAAGTAACCTAAGAAGACTGGATTTCCAATTGTAACGTATACAGACAGATATGTATTCCTATCCAGCTCACAGAACATTACCTCTGAAGATGTGCTGTTACATGCATTCTACAAATAGATAATTGGAGGGGGAGAGGGAGGAAGGAGAGGGATGTTTGTATCATTTCATGGCAGGTAACCGTGTCATTCATACCACACCTGGGTGTTTCTGACTGTGTTTCTCACACAAGTGCTAATGAAATACTCTGTGGTTCAAAAAAAAAAAAAAAAGGAAAGAAAAAAAGATCTTGGAAACCCAGTATCCAAAGGGTTTCAAAACTTTATTGTATGTGCCAAATATTTCCAGCTGTTATTGCCTTCCACTTATTTCCCACAGCATCTTGGCCTGGGTCCGCTAGTGATCTTTCTTCGCTGATGGCATGAGATGTTAGCTGAGCCAATGTTTATGCTGCACAGAAAGATATTCCTCAAGCCTTACTTCATTAATGATTTTAAAGCTTGTTAACCTGTTTATCTTCAAAGGATGGAAGCTTTTAATGCTAAATAAAGTGGACGGCATTTATATAGATTTTGATAATGAATACAATTGGGTATCAGACTCCAGTCTGTATTATAGACTAGGAGCCATCACACATTCTTCAGTTGCTTCTCTCTGAGAGGAGGATTAGACTGCAAATATGAGTGTCTGAAGCAGCAACCCATTGAGAATTTCTAATGTACAGCTCCTTCAAAAGAAAACAGTTGCTAAGATATTCAGTAGTGGAGAATTTGGGGATGGCTTGCTACAGCTTGGATTGCCTTGTGGCACAGCATAATTTTGTGAGTGGCTTAATTTAATTAAATCTAGATTAGCAAGGGATATATTGGATATTGTGGAATCAGCTGCTTTCTATCAGGAGATTTTAGAAAGTCTTATAGGCAAAGCAGTTACAGAATCTGTTTTAATTTTCTTATATATCAGCCTACTGTGCTTTCTGAAAGACTTGATGTCAAGTAATTTAGGTTACTCAAAACCACAGCCTGGCTGATAGACTGCTCTTTGCTGTTTTGGCCTTGAAACGCTCATTAGAATGGAAGGAAGTTATTGCTTTTATTTTCCACGATTCACGCTTCTTGCATTTTGTATTTCTTTCTGTGTTGGTGATGAAGACATCCTGCTGGTTAATTGTTGTAAACATTTACCTAGCACTTTGCAGTCACTAATGAATTAATCTCTGCAATGCTGGCTAAGTGTCATGTGTATTTTAGAGCCCGAGTGTTGATGAGACATACCTAAGGCCCTAAAGTGTGTCAGTAGTGTAGACAAGGATTTAATTTGAGAACATTACTGTGACTCACTGTAGTTAATGTGCAAGCAGTGTCAGTCTGTGGGTTTGTGTATGAGCCAGGATTTGCAGTATTACAGAGATTAAATCTTTCTTATTGTTCTAAAGCAGCTCTTTCAGGTTGTGTTCATTTTCCTTTGAGATCTGGATATTTTTGAAATCTTGCTTCTATATCACAGAAATGTTAAGTTTAATTGAAAGGAAATTTGATTTGTAGCTAAAGCAAACCATTAACTGTTTCAATATCAGTCTTAGACTCCTCTCTCCCTCTCCCACTGATGGGACTCAGAGAGATAACTTGTTCTCTTTTCCACTTCCCTGTCTGCAGGGACCTCCAGAACCAACTTGTGCTATTGAGCCTCGGAGGGTCTCCCCAGTGTCACACAGCAGAGCTATGGGGGAATCCCACATCCCACCCTGTGTGTGATAAAGCAGCCTGAGAGTGAATGCACCAGGGGCTGAGCAGCACAGGCAGATTCTGCCCTAAAGGCCTCCTTGCACTCTAACTCACAAAGGTATGACCACTTTTTTCTGGAAATATGTTTTATTCCATGACTGACAGAATCGCCATGCAGAAAAGCTGGCACTTGCTTGGTCACCAGCAGCTCAGAGCATAAGGCAGCACTAAAAGCTATGGTGTAGCAGAAAGAGCAGTTCATGAGGTATAAAGTTCTTTTATTTCATGTTTGCATTCAACAGTGGTGCTTCTGTTACTTAAGCTTCCTGACCTGGGAATACTACTGAGTCTACACTCACAGCCTGGACTGTACCAGTTAAGTGAGCATGACTATGGCTGTGGTTTGGTTTGGTTTAAGTTTTTTTCCTCCACAGATACACTTTGTATTGCTTCACTCTTTCTGAATTTAAGGTAGAACCAAAAAATTTGCTGAAAGAGATACACAGGGTGGAGAAGGGGAAATAATTTTCCAATCACACATTATTTGTTCCTTCTCCCTTCTCATTATTTGTCCTACTGGGAAGACAGCTCTCTGGTTATTGTGTCCAGATGTTGCAAAATGAAATTTAGAGCTCAAAAATGTAGAGGTCGGGTTTTGTAGCTCAACATCTCGTTTAAAGTCTATTTATTTGAGTGAAGTAACAATGCCAACTAGTGGTCAGATCCCTCACTGAGAAGAGATCTGGTATTCTAGCCAAGAAAAAAATAGTAAAAATGTATGTAAATCACAACAGCTTTTGTGACAATTGCACTACTCAGCTAAGGAAAAGATTGTAAGTATTGATATTTGTTTAATAAGACATTTCAATTAGTAACATAACAAGTGTATCATTAGGTTAATGACATGCTGTCCTTGGACAGTGCATTAATACACTGTTAAGCTTTTCTCTTTTTCAAAATTAATTCATCCCCCTCATTATCTGATCACCTGTGCTAATGACACCAAAACCAAAGAAAGGCACCACCTACTGGGAAGACAGCTCTCTGGTTTCTATAGAGTGGTTAAAATTACAGTATCGTTTTACTCTGCCTTAGCTAGATCTTTTCAGAGTCTGCAGTATGCAGGTGCTGTGTCTTCAGAATCTCCATCCTGCACATCTCTTGATGGGTCTGATGTTGAGGTGCACTATTCTTTCAATATGCAGTGTTCTATTAGACATTCCCTGGAGTTTCTCCTAGAAATTGGCCTGACTACCTACCCACCCGACTTTTGAGAAGCTAGATTTGAATGTGTTATCAGGTACTTGTAATTATTAATTTTGCATTCATAATAATTTTGAGCATTCCCATTCATCATGCTTCATGGTTTCTTCAGATAATAGTTACCTTGTATGTTCTGTGAAGTCAGCTAGTTTGTATATAGTTCTTAATCCTTTAAGTACACCATCTGTATTTTATTTTATCCAAAGGTAAGCCAGGTTCATTTCCCTGATGCTTACTGAACTTTGGATCGATTCCTTGATCTCATGTGTTTTGTTGCAATGCTGAGATTAGGAGCTCTGATTTGCTCTGAGCTGCAGAAAAATGTGGGTCATGCTTAAAGGAAATATTGGGGGGATGGTTTTGGTTTGTGCTAGAGCTCCAAATCTTTCTTCCCCTTCTGGCAGGCTTCTGTACACACTATCCCCTTTCACCATGGAATATCCCAGAGAGAGACTCCCTTCTCCTTCCTGCAGCATCGGAAGTTGAAGCCTGCTGCCTTTGTTTGTGACGTTGACCAGTGCCTGCTTATGGCACTGCTGAGTGTCAGATTTGTATGAGTATCCTTATCCAACATGGTACTTCACCCCTGCTTTCACCCCCTAACAGATACATGCTGACCTTTGACCCTCAGAGCACCATACACTTCAAGGCAATTCTGAAGTTTCCCATGTGTTTTGGAGGAGTGTGAGGATGAATCCCATTCTCTGGCTCCTCCGTATCCCTACAGGGTTTTTGAGTTTCTCAGTCACTGTTCTGGTTTTTTCTCCTCCTACCTTGCTTGTTCAGTGCTGGCAAACCCAGACGGCACATTTATATAAGCCAAAAATGTTCATTTGTTTTTTAATCTGCGACTACTTCAAAGATTATTTACTAACAGCCTGCACAGAAACAGCTTTCCAGTATTACTGCTGCTGAATTTGGAAATCCTCCATGTTGCTCAGTTATCTCAGACCTGTTTTTTTGCTTTTTCTCTATTTGACTCCAAGCTCCATGGTTTGCATATTGCTTTTATTCTCCACTTCAATTTTATTTAATTTCAGCTCAGAGACATCAAATACTGGCTGCATTTCTGGATATATGTATTTCCTGCTCTCTTGCCCTTTGTAGCCTGAAGGCAGCCCAAGTTCATAATTGAACTACAGGCAAGATGGGAAAAGAGAACTGTTTGTTCCATGAACTCAGCAGCATTAACCATTAACTATGCCTCTGTTTATTTTTAATGAAGGAAGAAGTGGAAACAGTAATAGCATCAACCTCTCACCTGTATTGATACATAGCTTTTAAGGAGGTGGGAAGCTAAAGAAGAGAGACAGAAAGATGCCAGCATTGTTTTATGTGATCTTTTCTACTTCTACTCCTGGAGAAAGGATTCCAAAATTTATTTCCCCCACCCCAGATTTTGTCTCCTTCTTCTATTCCCTTTCCCATTACCTTGAATTACTAGCAGGCTTTAAAAGAAGAGGAGAGAATAGAAAGATGAAGCAGTGTTCAATCCACCATTCTGCTCACCACTGCAGCTTTTCCTCTTCCCTTCCTGGCAGAAGAATGCTGCTTTCTTGCTTTTGGGGTTTTTCAGTTGCTAGGAATTCAAAATATTTGTGGCTTTTTAAAAAATAATTTTGGAAATTGCGTCAGTGCTGAGGCCCTGGGGCTGAAAATGCCAAGTGTTACCTAAGTGGAATAGTTGGCAGCCCAGTGTGGCACTGTGTGATAGGAGATGAACCTGGGGCAAGAGGAGCCAAGCACCAAGGGGAGAGGCCCCCAGCTGTTTCTGAGTCACAGTCAGGCAGAGGAGCAGTGCCCTGATTGCAGAGGGCTGGGGGCTGAGCTGAGCGTTTGTCCCTCACGAGAAGCAGCCCACACACAGATCCTGGTGGCAGAGGGAAAACCAGGCACTAAATGCAGAGGTGACCAGGTGAGGATCAGAAACTTTTGACTGGCAGGAAGCAATGGGTTTTCTGAAGAAGGACCAAGATTAAAGGAGACCCAGCCAGCTTTAACCTGTCATGCTTCCTCCTTTCAAATCTGCTATTTGCCACAGGAGTCTGGGCAAATGCAATTACTTTTTTCCCCCACCCTATAGAAAACTGTCCTACCTGGTGGATTCAAAAATGAATGATGAGCAAAGTCAGGAAACAAGAAGACTTCATAGGAATCTGGAGAAAAGGAGCTCCTCACTGTGAAGTTAGTGGAAAAATCCAGAGGAGACGCCCCTCCCTCCCACTGGCATAACATGCAACTCTGTGGAGTAACACACAAACTCAGGGAGTCCTGCCATCTCTAGGGAAGGCTTAAGATGTTAAAATTCCCATTTCCCTTGGCATGTGAGGAAATATTGTTT
This sequence comes from Thryothorus ludovicianus, assembly GCA_013397245.1. Taxonomy (NCBI): domain Eukaryota; kingdom Metazoa; phylum Chordata; class Aves; order Passeriformes; family Certhiidae; genus Thryothorus; species Thryothorus ludovicianus. The sequence continues at coordinate 547,372 of VZTB01013331.1, forward strand.
GTTGTTTTAAAATGAGTACTTCAGTAGTTCCAGCAGAAGAATTTACAAATCTCATGTACAATAATGAAGAGGGTAGTGTCTGAGTAAGTGACATCTATGAGAAAGAATCTGGAGTGTTCAAATATGTCCCGTTTGCTGTAAAAACGTAAGTTTGATAGTGTAGTGCTCTTTGCAATATATTGTAAATATATTTATGCATTTAAATATATAAAATATATTTTTATATATGTAAATATATCATATATAACTTATATTTGGCTGTTTTGTTGCTTATTTAGAATTTGGAAGCCTATTGTCAGTAGAAATGACCCTTCTTCATTGAAAAGGCCCTTTGTTCTCTAAGAAAATAATTTTATATTGTCGAGAAATTCTACTCAAGCAAACTGGGTTTTTTAAACATTTTTTCCTGTACCAGGTGTCCTTGCTAACACCTTCACTGCAGTTCATGCAATGTCTCAGCTTCTTTGGTCCTTGCCTGACATTGTGATACACTTTCGGTAAATCTGCACAGGATTAGTCACTTCCAGAGTGAAAAAATATTCAAGAATATACCCATAAATATTGCTCAGTACCATTTTGCAACAATATACGTAATGGAATTCTCCAGTTGCCATTATAATGTCCTACAATAAGCACTAGGCTGCTGCAGTGCAGTTTTCCATACTTACCTCTGGGGAAATTTTTATGGCCTGTGTTGCAAACTTCTCAAAATCCAAACCAGAAATTTCCCTTTTTGGTTCAGTTAGGTCCCCAATGGCTTGCCTCATTCTGATTCCAAGGGTTTTGGGGTCCAGGGAGCCATTTCCTTCTGTTCAGAGATGGAACTCAAATGTGATGCACATAGAGCAGCTTGGTCCTTGTTTTTCCAGATGCCTTGGAGAACAGAAGTGTAATGCAGGCTTGAAGGAGGTGGGAGACATACTGTTCTGACTCCTTCTACCTTTCCAGAGATTTGCAGAGGGGAATGCTGACCTGGCTAAAGTTTTCTGCCCTATTTCTTCCTCTAGGCAAATTGCCTTCTCCACTCTTCTCCTATGATGAATTAGAGACAGATATCTGGACTGCAGAGAATTTTATGGATAAAAGTGGTCATCCTGCATATTATTCCTCATATTGCTATTTTCTTTTGACAACACTTTTTTCTTGTTCACATCTGGTAAGTGCAGACAGAACTTTTGAAATCCTGGATAAGGGAGGAGCTCTGATTCTTTCCTTTTATCCTGCAAAGTCAGCTAAGAATAGGGAAGACTTTGGCTGGCCACCCAGCTACGGGGAAGGAATATGGCAGAGGGGAATATCACCAAAGCAGAGCAGGTAGAACTAAAAAGGCACAGCAGATTTGGTGATCTGAGGCAAGGTGGGAAAGGTTTGCAGGTAGGTGAATGTTCGAAGCAGGGGTCCTGAGAGCCCCAGAAAAACACTCCATGACATCACATTCCTAAGATCCTGAGAAACACCTATCTGGATCTTTTGGGATAGTGGGTACAAGTGAAAACCTGCATCACTAAGGTAATAAATATTTCTGCTTTTGGGAGAAATGTGGTTTGGGAAAAACCTTCACTTCTTTTTATATTTCTATTTTTAAGAATTTTTTCAAACTAACACATGGAAAAACTGAAGCTTTTGATGCCAAATTCTGTTCTGACATGACTTTCGTTGACCTTTTGAGAGAGGGCTATGGACCTCACTGAGTATAGAAGAGAATTGTGTAGGCTTATATAGGAATGATAAATAAGTATGAGGGACTTCAAGAAATTTGTTACCAAGCCAGAAGTACCTGATGAGCAAAAAATTATGAGTTATCTCAAGGTTGGGGTGTGGAATAAATAAAGACGCAGTAAAAATATGAATCAGTAGGATCAACACAACATCACACAGCCAAAGAAATAGCAAAATGAAAAAAAGTCAACAAAACCAGAAACATCAGAAAGGCAACAAAAGGTGTGAGAAAAAAAGGGTTGAAGATTGTGAAGTCAAAGTAGGACATTTATAACTGTCAGGGGCAAAAGGTCTGTCAGAAACTGCTGTAGCCAAGGGGAAGTTGTTCATGGATGCCCTAGATAGTGCTGGGAAACACTGCAGTTCCTTCACCTCAGCATCCACCAGGAAGAAAAGGAAGAGACCTGTTATTCTACAGACCTGCCAAAAATTTAATTGTTGTTTTGTAGCCCAAAAAATGGAAAATTCCTGAACACTCTGTCTACCCAGAGCAGCTGACAGAGAAGTATAATGGCTCGCCAGGGCAGTGCCAGGGCACATGGAATGCTCCTTCACTCTCCCAAAAAGGCAAAGATGGAAGCAATAACAGGAGGACTGGCAAGAGCAAACTGCAAGATCTTTATTGTCCCAGAACAGTGTGGGTCAGGGCAGCTCTTTCTTCACTGTTTCCATGCACTATGCATATTGTGTGTGAGTTCTGGGATTTTGGTTTCGTATTATTTTAATGTAATTAAATTTAATTGTGAGTGTGTGTGTGTGTGTATGTGTGTGTGTGTGTGTGTGTGTGCGTGCGTGCAAAACCTTTGGATTTAGAGTCCTGCTTCTGCTTCCTCTCCTTATGGTCTCTCCTTTGTTTATGATGATTATCTGCCCTTACTGAGGCAGCACAGAATGCTCAGAAAATGCTGAACTTTATGCTCCAGCCCCAGCATCCCCATTTGTTCATGCTCTGTGTTTACCCAAAATCTCTGGGGCTCAAATAAACAAGGTGATATTATATTTATAAATAAAACTGTGCATGACTAACTCATGCATCTGATGGTAGGAAATAAGGTGACATTTGAGGTTGCAAAGCTCATAAGCACAAAATGAGAAAGGTTAATGAAATTGCACGAGGTAAGGGAGTTTATTACTACTGCCTCGCCTGGACCATCATCCGTGAAGAACATGATAATAGAATACTCTGTTTAACCATGGGATAGGTATGGCTCAGGCATGCAAAAAGGAAACCTGTGTTTTTTCTGCTTGTACACAAGCCCTGGTTTGGGGAAAGCACAGGCAGGCACCAGTCATTAGGTGTGCTGGGCATGCTGCAGTCACCAGACCCTTCTTGATGATGGAGGTAAAGCAAAGGCATTAAAGCTTCCATTAGCACGGCATATACAGCACGAACTTCTGCTCACTGGATACCCTCTCTCTGACCCTGAAGTCTGCTAAATCTGTAAGATACTTAATTGCATGATTTACTGAGAATGTCCACTTTATTTCATAACTGAGCTGGTCTAACTTTAGTTTCTGATTGTTAACTCTTCAGTGAGCAAGGCCAATCTCAGAATAAAGGGACTTCTATGCTTTCTGAACATCTTTTCCCTGGAAATCAGATCAAGATTCTTCAAGTCTTAAAATCTAAATTGCTGCTCTTTGACACTTGTTTGGCAATTGAGAAAGGCAGGATTCAAAACAGCATCTTAGAGGTGAAAGGCTACATATCCTGTTAGTGGGAAAAATCATCTACAAAAGCAATGGTATTTATCAAGAGCCTGGAGAAGATGTGACATCAGGAAAAGCCTTTGTGAAGTCCAGCACAGTAACAGAAATGTATTCACGTTGATTTAAATCATTCTTTTTACAGTGAAATCTAAAAATGGAGCAAGATCGGGTTATAACTTAAACGCAGGAACTGCGACAAATAAAAATTTATATGAGGAAATGGAAGTGCCACAGGGATTTGATTCCAGGGCAAACTCATCTTGTGTAAAGGATATGAAGTTAAGTAATGGTCAAATAAACCAGAGGTTTTGCTTTGGTTTTGTTTGTTGTTTTATTTTATTTTTTTTTTTGATATTGCTTACAAAAAATAGTGACAAAAAGGAGAGCAGAGTAAAGATCTGACATTCAGGAAAGGCTTGCTTGTGGTTAATATACCACAGAAATTGCTGAACAGTTTATCACTGCAAAATTATTTCCTCTGGGATGATATTAAGATGATGAAAATACATGAATTATTGATTATTTTGCTTCTGAATCAAACCTGCAGGAACGCAGGAATGAAAAGCTAATATAAGTGATCCTGTTTGATGGGGGACATTTTCTGAATTTTTGCTCTTGAACCATTTCATTTTTAATATTTACTGTTTGTTTGGTTTTTTTTTTTTCTTTCCTTGCTCAGCTTTTCTCATACAGAACAATAAGAACTCAACTAAATTGCACTCTGGTGAGGACTTCTCCAAAGAAATCTGAACTGTTGTGACTTAAATTCTGAGAAGCTGGAGAAGAGAAGCAAACTGCATCGTTCCCAGTGCTACTTGGTTGGTAGCAAATGACTCCACAGTCATTCTGCCACTCTCTTTATTAGGCTTTGGCAGCTGGGAAGTTGTAGGTGCACGAGAGGTCAGGCAGTTTGCTGAGCTTGCTGGTTTTGCTCTGAAATCATGGCCCTCCTGTTCCATTGAACAAAGATGGTCAGGAATTCCTGGAGCAATTTTCCAAATAAAAGATGCTTTTTTGTTAGCCAAATATATTGCAACAATGTTTCAGCAGAAGATGTTTCCTGTAGTGTGGTAATTTTGATTAACATGCTGAGAGAGACCTGCAAAGAGGCAGAGGCTGGGTAGGCACAGGCTGCATCACTGCATCCCATGAGGTGGCTCAGTAGAACCAACGTAGACACTCCAGTCTCTGGTAAAGCTGCCCACCGAAATCAAGCAGAGCTATGATTTGAATGAGAGATTTTTCTTTGTTTATTTTCTTTCCTTTCCCATGTAAATGCTCCAATTATTTTAGGTCTTTCTTTCTTTTTTCACCAAAAATAATCTCATCTTCCATTTAAAAAAAAAAAGGAGTTTCTCCAAATTAAGAAAGGAAAACTATGAGATCAGAAATTTTTTATTTTTTTTACTAAGATTTAGTGCTAGTTATGTTACAGATGTGGACCAGAAGGAGACCTATGTTTGGGTCTTCAAGCTTCTACCTGATTTTTCATCCCAACAGATCAGTTAATTTATTAAATGTAGGTATTTTTAAATGAAGGAATTATGTCACCAGCATGACATGAAGTGCTTTTACCTTGCTGCTCTCTTTGACCTCTAACACTTTCCCTAGTGATGCCTCTACTATATGCAGCATATCCTGATGGAATGATCTGAACATGGAAATCTCCACACATTTGACAACGTGTGTGGGGGATAGCAATGCACAGGAACATTCCTTTGCAGGTTTTAGAAAATGTGCTTCTGATGAGAAAATCCCCAAGAACTCCCTACTACCCATTTTGTGCTTTAACAAAGTAATTTGCCTTCCTCATATCTTCCTGAAGTTCGAGAAGGATTTACTCTTTATCGAGCTCATAGTTTCGAATCTGTACAACTGGAGGTCTTCAGGGGTTTGTCCACCTGCCCAGCAGCAGCAGCAGCAGCCTGACTCTGGCTCTGCCTTGCAGATTCCCGGGAGAAGGATGGAGGAGCCCTGCAGATTCCCGGGAGAAGGATGGAGGAGCCCTGCAGATTCCCGGGAGAAGGATGGAGGAGCCCTGCAGATTCCCGGGAGAAGGATGGAGGAGCCCTGCAGATTCCCGGGAGAAGGATGGAGGAGCTCTGCAGATTCCCGGGAGAAGGATGGAGGAGCCCTGCAGATTCCCGGGAGAAGGATGGAGGAGCCCTGCAGATTCCTGGGAGAAGGATGGAGCAGCCCTGCAGACCCCTCCGCTCCCAACAACGCCCTTTTGCTACCATCTAGTGGGCGTGAAGAGCTGTGGGAACCCAGACTTCGGACAGAGGAGGATGCCAGGAGCAGGGAAAGAACGTGGAGTACTGCGCAGAGGAATTTCCCCTGATTTCGATGTGCCGTTCCAGGGCCCCGAGCCTGCATTGACAGACACGGTCACAACGAAGCACTGTCAGCTGGAAGTGGCCTTGGAAGTCTTATGGCCCTGCTAAACGCTGAGGAGGAGACGGGAGGACCAAGACTGGGGCCAGGGAAAGTGGATTTCATTTTTCTACCATCAGCCAAGACTGCAGAACAAGGAAATATAGGACAACAGGAAATGGAATCAACTCACTTGTGAAGTGAGGCTGAGATGGCAACATGGCAACAAAAACCAGTCCCAAATTGTGATAGGTCTGGAGACAGGGCACAGGTCCATTTGGCTGTAAAGCAAATAATACACATATAAATAATATAGATTTTTTATAAATAATACACATATAAATAATATAGATATATATAAATATTACCTATAAATATTGCGCGCGCACACACACGTACACATATATATAAAATATATAATAATGCACAGTAAATACAACTTCAGTGCAGAGGCCATTCTGTTCAGCCTCCTAGGAATTTTTCCCAGCAATAAACACAGACATTGGACTGAGCCAACCATATGAGGCTTAACATTGAGCCTGTACCTTCTATGAGGAATCCTGGGCCAGATACTTGCTAATGTATGCATGTGCAACATTAATGATTTTGATGTACCAGCTGATGCCTACTGACAATCTGATCAGTTCTATCCTGCTGACTTCCCATTGTTTTTGTTGTTTTACTTCATGTTAAACACCCTGGGAAATTACGTGAAGCAAAATTAATGCTGCGATAATTGTGTTTATTTTCCCAAAGAAAATCCTAGTATTTCATGTACATTATCAGTATTTAAACTGTATTTCTTTCCTGAAAATCACTTTTATTCAAGAACATGAGTGAGTACTAATACCCAATGTTTTAAAAACATGACCAGTAGACCAGTTTCTTTTAATGAATACAGAAGTATCTTTCCTAGTACTTCAATTTTAAAAAAAGAAGAAAGAGGACAGAACACTTACTAAATTTCATCTGGAAAAAAAAAGAAGTAGCTGTAAAACCTGAAAGTGAACTCTGAAGTCCATTTAATGAAACAGACCTTACCTATAAAAGAAGACTTAATCCGTTTTTGTCTTAATACCTCACATGAAGTTTTAAAGCAAAGGATTTTCTTGGAATTGGTCCAGAGCTCCATTTTCAGTATCCCACAGGCTGGAGACACATATGCTTTAGTGTAAACCACAATATTTAAAATCCAATATATTTCTCTCCATGCACGTGAAGAAATTAAAAGCAATTATCAGATCAGGTCTATAGCAAATAAGCCGACTTCCATAAGTACACAAATAAAAGTTCCTGTGGTTTTACATTTATTTTAGAACTCATTTAACTCAGAACTGAAACCATATGTTCATCACAGTAGGGAAGTGGTAATTAGAGAGCAAGGGAATATATATTCATTTAATACAATTCAAATTTTGCCTGAGTCCCTAATAATGGAAATAAATCCCTTCAGGTCTCTGTAGTTAATCCACAGCTATATCTTTGGGAGCTGTGTCAGAATCACCTGTGTCTGCTGCAAAAAGGGAGAGGTAATCCTAATTGTGCAGCTCCCTGATGTCAACTGTATGAATTAAAGTGAAGATTAAACCTCTTGGGCTCTTTGGCTCATCAGTCAGAGTGGGTTTTAGAAAACATATGTTGAAATTTAGTGTGCATGTGATAAAAAACCTTGTTTATTGAAAGGCGAGGTGTATTTTGAAAGGCGAATCTTATCTCACATAAGCAGAAGTCATAAATTTAAATTTCAGTTACTTCTAATAGATTATGACAAAAGACAAAAGATTAAGACAAAAGACAAATTAGTCTGCATTGCAGAATATAACAGTCAATATAACAAAGCAACAAAATAGAAATAAAGCACAAGGCAGTCACAGTCTTCCTAAAGTAAAATGAATATTATGAACCAAAGATTCTGTCAGCTTTTTCCCAGGAAAGATAAAACCAGAGATTAATAGAGAAATCTTTAAGGTAATCATCTAAAATGACAGCAGAGGGTGCTGTCATTTCTCCTTTGGTTCATGGTGTTGAGTGAAACCACAGCTCTCTTGCCCCTCAATTTGCTACTCTAAAGAATCTCAAAAAAACCCAAACAACACAGTAGATTTTAAAATTGAGTAGAATTTTTCCAGAAGGGGATTAGAGACCACAAAGAGAGGAAGAAAATATATACTGGTACAAATTTAAGGCCAGAATTCAACTTCAAAACCTGAAAGCTCTCCTGCAAGTACTTTGATTGTACAAAACTGGAAATTTTTTGTTGCTGTCTGTTGCTGTCTGTTTATATTTAATTTACAGTCTGATTAGACAGACCTTTTAATCTGTAAATATTTCTCTATCACAAATTCATGCCTTATCTGCTGCATATTGTTGTCATTATTGGACTGCTCCAACAGAAATGATAGGATAATATTGTTAAATGTTTGCAATATCCTGCCCATGAAAGCCACTTAGTCGTCCTTTGGAAGAGCTGACAAAAAAATGTACTGCATCCTTTCCTGCCCTCCAAGATAAATAAATGACCTAGAAATGGTCCTCACTCTTTTCTGCCATCTGAAGTATCTACTTAGCCACTACATACAAAGCATGGTTTTCTTGGATTTTTTCCCCCCTTCCTTTCATAGCTTGCTTGCTCAAATCATGGTCTCTGAGGCCACAGTCAAGAGAAATACTGAAACTCTGCACAAGTTTGACTGCAGAGAGAACCCAGGCAGGAGGTTAGATGCTGAACTTGCTGCAATGCTGTGTGTCTCTCAGGGTCAGCATAAAAATGCCAAAACACAGTTTATGATTTCTAAACCTACCAGAGACAGGATGAGCACTCCACATTTCTTACTGTGCTGGAACAGCCAGACCCAGTTCTGAGCTTTACTTGCCATAAATTCAGAGACAGCTCCATTCCAGGTTGTCTTTACAACCTAATATATAAGAAACTAATCTTGCTTAGGTATTAATTGTCCTCCTCATGCAATTTATGTTATTTTAGAATGCATAAGGTACAAGATTTATGAGGCATGCTTACAGTATAATAAATAGAATAAATTGGCTAAGCTTGTCATGGTTAAAAAAAAAAATTGCAAAGTTTTTGTTGTTGTGTCAGTTTATTTTTAAGGGAAGTAACATGAAGATCTTTTGTATGTGACCCACAGGTCTCATCAAGCAGATGGCAAGGTATGAGCTCAGTCTGGCCCATCAGGAATGTAATCCCAACCCCAGTATAGTCCTGGCAATGCCCTCACTGACTTCAGAGGGGTCGGGTTTTAACCCCACAGGGCCACATCATTTCAGGAAAACTGAGGATCTGGTTTGGTGTCAATTTCTTTCAGACTCACCAGAGTGTCTCCAGCCTCATCTCTGCTATTCTGACAAGTTCCCTTGCTCTTGTCTCCTCCCTGTATTACTGTAGTCCCACCCACTGGGCTTTACACTCGTATTATTGCATCTCGGTCTCTAATGACAGGAGGCTCTTGCTGAGTTTCTGCTTGACGTGGTGCTTGATATGTGTTTTTTCAGGTCTCACAGTCAGAGCCAAGCCAGGAAAGTAAGTTCAAGACAAAGTGGTAACTAGTGGAGGACTAAGGATTTTCCACTTTTTGAGGATGTCAAAGGAAGGCATTATGAATTGGATTTTGGAGTATTGTACTAGCGATTTTTTTGCAAGTCAGGGCTGGCAGTGTGTTTAAATCAAAAATTTATTAATCTGTTCCAACAGGCCAAGTTAGCTTTTAATAGCTTTCAGCAGTTAGCAAAGGCTGTATTTCTGCAAGTCCTTTGTGGATTCAAGATTTTCTGACATCTTTCTTCTCTTCACATATAAGTTTTTCTTCCAGATCTTTATTCCATTTATTAGAACAAATACTGGCATGAAAAATACTCTCTCTGTGAAATACACCCTATTAAATTTAATTTAAAAAGCAAGAAATTCTGATTACAAGAGAGTTCTGAACTATTATTGCACTTTTTACATTGGCTGTACCTATTTGGGCTGCTGTGTGTTCTTTACAATCATGAAGATAAATTTGTTGGTATTTTCTTAATAAATTAAAAGTCATCATTTGGGGACAAGATCCAAAATAGCACATAATCACCTAGAGCAGAATTGAAATTTAATTAGATCCTTACACACAGATCAGTTGCAGTCTGGATTCTGACCCGATTCAAAATTACAGCTATTAGATGTGACATAAATAGAGCAGGTGCAGTCACCTAGACAGAGGTGAGGGACTGGGACAGAATTTAAATTGCATGATTGCAATCCGAGACAGGCACACACAAAATCTTTGCTCTAGGGATTAGACACTCTTTGCTCGTGGGTGCTTCCCTGTGTCTACAGAAGTCCTGTCATACTAACTAAGCAGAGCATCCTCATGTCCCATTTTCTATGAAATTAATTAGGGATTCTCAAACCACTCATGCCTAGGGGTGATAAATTGCCCTGGTACATGGCTGAGATATCTGATAGCTCTGGATTCAGCACAGAGCATTAAAAAATAATCACCACTTCCACTGGAAAATGAATGGGTGCTTGGGAACTTTGTACTTCTGGTGAAGCCCACCCTTTGTGTGATGCATCACCACAAGACCATTTCCTCCATGAACACCAGGTTTTTCACAGGTGATTCTGATGATGCCCCAGCCTTGACTTATTATATGAGTGGGATATAAAGTTTACTGCTCCTGCCTTTCTCTCAGGATTTTCAAACCCATAAAAATTATTTCCATTACTGGAAAATGAAGTTAGGGATTAAGTTCACTACCAGTGTACCTTGGAGCTCAAAACTTCTCTTACAAATGACAATAGTTTTTGCTATTCTGTATCAGTTTGGAAAGAAGCACTTAGTATATCATATGCTCAAGTATCAATTTGGAAAAGCATTTTCTCCAGTCATGCTGAAAGTCATTCTCTTGGGTGTCCCCCCAGTTTATTCATGTTGTTGAAAGTATTAGGGAAGGCCTTATCCCTAAAGTTTGTCATCTATGACTCCTGGTGGTAAGCATCATAAATATTCCAAAATCTAGTGTAGGTGTTGGGATGAAATGGAGATAATGAGGAGAAGAAACGGCCAAAAAGAGTAAACTGACAATATTTCCATACAATCTAACAGCTTGTCAGATGTAATAGTTTGGAATTTTGTTCTGCATATTATGTGGAGACATACCTAATCAACTATTTTATTCTAGATAAGCTCATTTCTTTCATTTAGAGCCTAGGAGGAAAAGGAATGCCATGATATCTCCCTCCTTCATCTTGTAATCTGCTGAATAATTTGTGGTAATTCAGAAACAGCTCCAAGCCCTTACACCTGGTACACCTACTGCAGGGGCACAGTTGAAGTCTCACCCATACTTGAACCATTTATAGGGAAATTATATTTACCAGCAAGAGCCTGAGGTTCCAACCAGCTGGCTGGAATGCACACTGACAACTACAATGATAAAGCAGCTCTTCTGCTTGATGATTTGTCCTATACAGGGCAGAGGCTTAAAGGCATGAGAAAAGGTTGCTACAACACCTGTCTGGGTATTCTGCTTCTCTAAATATGAAACCTGTCAGTGTTCTTCTGCCTCTAGTTTTTTTGTAGATGTGGATGTGTAAAACTGGCAGCCAGTGTGAGCATTAATTCTATCGTGCACTCTCAATGAAAGGCTTCTGAAGACTGAGTGTGTACGTGTGTAACGGAGCAATGCAGCCCACTTCTGTCTCCTCACTCTTTATTCAGTTTCTAGCAACTAGAATTTTCTGTATTTTAAACTGCCATGGATTAAAGGAAATAGATGTGGAACCAGATCTCAGATCTACAATTGGGTTTAAGATCTTGTCTGACATTCTTTTCACTTCATTTTTCCTGTCTGCAGAAATGCTATTACAGCATCTAGGTATATTTAAGTGCTGTTGTGTTTAAGTGCTATTCAAACCTAGTATTAAAAATATTTACACCAAGTCCAAAAAGCTGTATTTCCAACTTCACAAAAGTACTTTGAAGATTTCTACATTTTAAATTTTTTTTTTCACAAAAAGGCTTGAGAAGAGGAAACTGATTAAACCCAGCATTATGTTGGCAGATAGGAGAGACAAAACAGGTTTCTTTTCACTTAAGTTATGAGGAATATCAAGTGGCAAATGCCTTTTTTCCCCCCCTAGGTATATGATAAAAATCAAAAGACAGTATTCTGAATTTTTTAAGTCTTAAAAGAGTTTTCAAAACTTTGACTTAGGAATCAGATCAAAGTTTTGAACATGGCAAAACAATCCCGCCTAAAATGTTCATCGGGTGTTATCTTCCAAAAGCAGTAAAATAGCTCCTGTCCCTTTTCTGTTACAGTGATTTCACTAAATATCTGACATTTACTGCTGACATTGAACTAGGGAGGGATTTTTTTCTCTGTTTTCACTCAAATGGAATTTTCTCATGAAATTATGAGGAACATTTCAGAGTTGTGGCTGAAATATTAATAACTCTGCTTTGTCCAATTTTAAATATGTTTGAATATAGAGCACTTCAGCACTTAAAGCAGTAACATAAGTGCTAATGTCTCAGAACTTTAGCATGCACTGCTGAATATACAAATGCACACATTTCGAAACCACACAGACATGAAAATTTGCAATTGCAAAGCTAAATGAGTTCAATAAAAAGAAAAAATTTCTTTATGTCTAATGGCAAAGTACCCTCATGCTGCTATTTTAGGAAGGAAAACTAATCACCATTTTTTACAAAGGAAGCAGTTCTTTTCTGTAGTTTAGAACTGATTAGTAAATGGATATGCAGAAAGCTCTCTATGGAATTAGACAAATATGAATCTGTGCACTTCAATCTATTTTATACATGTTCTGCAAGACCTCAACAACTAGAGCTAATGCTCCCTCAGCTTCATTGAACTAATTAAGCTAGGTCATTATACTAATCATGGGTTGCCCTTCTGTCTGCATTTATGGCACTTAGCAAGTCAGTGTGAGTGCGAACGCTTATCTCATGAAGGAGAGAGCTCCTGACAATGAATTAGATTAATCCATCAAGAGAATTAATGTGACTTGATTACTGTTGATATCTGAAGAAGCTGGCACACACAAACACCTATCTGCAGCTGTAGGAAGCAAGCAACAACACTCCAAACAACAGGGCAAGGCCCCAGACCTGTACTATGGAGCAAGGAGGGGGCTGACACCAAGGTCTGGTGACAGGCTGCTGATGTGGCACATGCAGTGGGTGCCACAGGAGCTGAATGTTGCTATCAGCACTTAGGTTAATTTAGCTGGGTTGGTATTTTGCCACAAATAGTTCTAATGCTGTTTGTCATGTAAAAATACTTCATCTAATTAGTTTGCACTTCTCTTTCTTCCTTAAAGGGCATGAGTGAACACATTTGAAAATTAATTAGGAAAAACTCTGCAGTCACCACCCCAAAAGTATAAAATCAACTGCGCTTTGGGCATGGCTTTGCCAGCTTGTTCTGTTCATTCTTTCACCTCCTTCAGTTCCCTTGCTGACAGAGTGCCATAGACAAAGTTCCTAATGGCTTGGCACCTTAGTTCCTTAAGTTGATGATACTTGGCTGAGAACAGAATGCAATGATTCTTCTCTGTCATAAATAGTAAAATATAACAAAAAGTTGATTTCTGGGATAGAGGAAAAGGTTTCAAAATTGCTGAAGTAGAAATTTATGGAGAACAAAAGTTATTTTCTTGGCAGAGAGAAATATACATGTGAACTGCTTTGTATTAAGATTTACTATGAAACAAGTTAAAAGAAATAAATTGTGTTAAAAGTGATCTTAATGCTGCCTCCTAGAAGTTGATGAGCAGTTCCAGAACTTCCTTTATAAAGAATGCAGCTTTAGAGATCTATCAATAGCACCCAACATTTTTGATTCATCATTGGCTGTGGCATAAGGGGAAAAATACTTGACTCGTAGTCTCACACCTACAAACCCACTCTATTCAATTTGTTTTTTTTCATAAATAGAGGAAGGCATTAAGTGATTCAAGTCACACAGAAGCGTTCTTCAGCCTCTCCATGTCCCCTCTGCCCTCCTAACCACAGGCTGAGGATCCAAAGATTAAGCTTGGTGAACTGCCAAGAACTTCTGTAGACACTAGAGTAGGGAACAAATTGTTCATATGGTTTGTTAAACAAACAAACAAAATGAAATATCTATACAATTAAGCTGTTTGTTTAAAACAAGATATATTGAAGTAATTCAAGACTTTATGGATTACAAATTTGTTTGGGTATTTATCCACAGTGTAACGCTCATTTAGAGATTAAGTTATTGAAGTGCTCTTAAGCTTCAAAGGCATGATTCTTGGCACTCTTCTTTGTTTCCTAACAACACATGGCAATATAGGTAGCCCTATAAAATAGCCATAAAATAGCTATTTGGATGCATAATAGCAACTACCTACTAAACCCAGCAAATCTGACAACATAGGAATCACAAGGTACAGCCTGCAAAGGTGATATTTTATACATTATTCACATAAAACTATTAGTTTGACTAATGAAGTCTACAGAACAAGGAGCTGTTTCCATGAACAGTAGAACAAGAGGAAGAAAAAGAAATCAAAATAAAATAATGTTCTGTGCAGGCTATCTTAAAACATTTTTGACTGTTATTTCAAAATCAAATTTCCACAAATAAAGAGAAAAATTTTATTCATTGCAGCACTCTCTGTAAAGTCGGAAGGTTAAAAGAAAGTCATTTTGTAACCAAGCATAAAATAGGCATTTGAAAAATGATTTAGCTGGGAAAAAACACAATTTTTTCCACATTAGGATAACTTAAGAACACCCAAATTGATTTTTATTAGACATCTCATATTCACTTCTGAGCTGACACATGCATGAGACATTCAGCCCCAAAGGTCACTTCCGAGAAGGCTATAAGTAACTGGAAACAGCACTGCAGGATGAAATGATGGCTCATTGCTGACTATAACTGCTGGAGAGTGACAGATATTTTACTCCTGAGGCTAAGAGACAGATTCTGTAAATAAATTTTTATTTCTTGGCAGTGCCGATAGCCGAAACATGATGTGATAGAGCTGGTTTTCCCAACGTTATTATTTGACTTAAAGAGAGTGTGAGATGGATGCTGTGCTGGAGGGAGCCCACCACAGGCGTTTCTCCAGGGCCAGCAGAGGATGGCACCGGGCAAGCCCTGGCTGCTGGCACCACACGGTGAATGGCCAAGCCCAGCGCGCTGCTCTCCTGCCTCCCCTGCCCCAGCTGCTCAGCACGGCTGAAACCTCTGCTCCAAAGGCCAGGGTCAGCCCGGCTGGGAACACCTCACCCCCCCTCCGCAGGCTTTGGTCCCTCCATGCTTTATTCTCTCCGTCCCCTCCTTTTCTGGTGCCAACACTGAGGCTGTTTAGCCCAGAGAAGAGGTGGCCTGGCAGAGGTTGTAGCCAGGTAAGGGTCAGCGTCTCCTCCCTGGCAACCAGCGACAAGAGGACACAGCCTCAGGATGCGCCAGGGGACGTTCGGGTTGGATGGTAGGAGGAATTTCTTCACAAAAAGTCTGATTAGACACTGGAATGGCCTGCCCAGGGAGGTGGTGGAGTGACCATCTCTAGAGGTGTTCAAGAAATGACCGTACGTGGCATTTAATGCCATGCTCTACTTGACTTCCCGTTTGGTCAGGGGTGGACCAGAATTCCGACGCCTTTTCCAACATAATAATTGTGCGAAAACAAAACACGAAAGGTCTCTGGTGAATTACAGCTTTTCCCCAGAGCGAATCGGCGGCGCTGCCCTCCATCCTGGACGGCGAGGAGAGGCTGGTCAGGGCCTGCGGCTCCCCACGGCGGGACCCCAGCTCCGCTCCCGGCCCCGCTCCCCGGCCCCTCCGGCACCTCCCGTGCCCCGGCCCCGCCTCCTCCCGGGGCCGTCACGGGCCCTGGCGCAGGCGCGGCTCGGCCATGGCGGCGGCTGTGGA